>JAQFVV010012780.1:461695-717813 GCA_028023455.1 Epiperipatus broadwayi
GTTCATTTTTGAATTCCTTTTATGAGAAGAAGCTTAGAAGCAGTCAAGCATTTATGATTTATACAGCATTTCATTATTTTATGAATTATTACTGATTGGTAGACATTTAAACTCAGCAATTCTTGGTTTGTGGAGCATTTATCATTTGGTAATTGAAGCATTTATAATTTAGTCAAATATAAAGGTATATTCATACACATAAACTCTGTTACATTACCCAGATAGAAGTAATATGCAATTGAAGCATTTCTAATCCATATAGTAAATACGTTCAAATATTTTTATAAATAAACTTGCGTATAGCTATTTCATACCTTCACTTTATAACGTATGATAAACATGTTCTAATATTTTATAAAACAAATTCTATGTAATTATTTCATAACTTCACTTTATAACGTATGATAAAGATGTCTTAATATTTTATAAAACAAATTCTATGTAATTATTTCATAACTTCACTTTATAACGTATGATAAAGATGTTCTAATATTTTGTAAAACAAATTCTATGTAATTATTTCATAACTTCACTTTATAACGTATGATAAAGATGTCTTAATATTTTATAAAACAAAATTTATGCAACCGTTTCATAACTTCACTTTATAACATATGATAAAGATGTTTAAATATTTTATAATATAATTACCTTCCAGTTTTGCAGTCTAGTTTACTCAAAAAGAGGGCGGGCCATTTCATCTATTTAGCATTATCTTGGGAAAATCATGACACAGCATGGAGAGAGTGAAGCCGCTAATTTACCCCATTATCATTATAATTCCTCTAGCAAAGCTTTCTTTTTCCATTTTCACGTTTTGTTAAAGCTATATTTTAATGTGTCAAAAGAATTAAGTAATACATTTTTTTTAAAAAAACATTTAATATGTTCTGCCTCTCTGTGTAAGACAAGAGAAAAAAAAATTCTTTTCTTCCGACGACGTGCCTAATTTGCATACTGACTCATTTTCTAAATGGGGGAGGAAGGATCATTTGAAAATATACACATCATTTCAGTGTTAGAAGTTATAGATCAAACTTTTTTTCAAATTTTTCTAAAAAAAAAAATATCAGATAGACTTTTTCATACGTTCGCTGTTTTTTTAAGATGTGAGGGAAAATAGTTTTTTTTTAAAAATATGTATCCATGTGAAACAAGCATGCTTGTTTCAATATATATATATATATATATATATATATATATATATATATATATATATATATATATATATATATATATATATATATATATATATATATATACTTTTTAGTTTAAGTGTTTGCTGAAGAATACCTATACTCATAGTTTTCTCAATTATATATACGTATTGGAGAATTTGTTCATTTTTTCCTATAAAGTATAAGCTCTAGAAGACAGTAATACAAAATTACTATAAATTTTTAGCACTAATAAGATAATAAGGCAAAAAAATCCTTTCATCATTCATAACTTTATTATAAAAAATATTTATTATATATAAATACTGAAAAAACACTGAAAAAGTGGATTATAAAAATATTTAACTTTAGTGATGAGAAAGTCTTTTAAAAATATCATAAACAGCAAAGGAAATGAACATGTGGAAACTTGATCACATCAAATCTGAATTCTCATTTCAATCGCAAGTGATTGTGTTGAAATTTTTTTAATTTGATTATTTCATGAGATGAATCTAATTCATTAAAAAACATATAATGCTGGAAAACAATGCTATTGAAAGAAAGAAAACAGTATTAAGGCTAATAAATATAATAATCACTAAGATAACAAGTGTGCTTTATGCTGTTCTAAATCTAAGCACATTAACTTTTATGAGCAACAGATATCCACTTGATGGGACTGAAAGTATATATATATATATATGTGTGTGTTTTTCATTATATTGTTATAAAATAATAAAAATATAAATTATTACCATTATTAAAATTATTGTTATATTACTAAATAAAATGATCAATTATGATACTTAAATCAAATATTTTAGATAAGGTGTTAAATAAAACATATTTAAGAATTTGCTTCACGATAATTTATTAAAGTCTAATTCACCATCAATAAAATGATGAAGAAAGGTGATAATTAATTTAATAACTAATAGATTATCTTTCAAAGCAATCAAATATAATTATGAATTTAAATAATAATAACAAATTCAATTATTTTTTTATAAAAAGTATAAATAATTTTAATCATACTTTTTCTTATGTTATAATTATTAAGATTAATAATATTAAAAGGGTGAGCTTTTGTTAGTTAATAAAAATAATAATATTCTATTTTTACTGAATTTAAAATGACAGATAATAAATACGATTAGAAAAGATGTAATTCAAATAACAGTATTCCTGTATAGAAAGTTTCTATTTTCTCTCTCTTTTTAATAATTATTTAAAATAAAAATAATGGTTCATTGAGATACATAGTAACATCAAGCAGTAATAATTCAAGATAAACCAGAGTTTATTCTAAATAGCATAATTTAAAAAAAAAAAACACCCACAACAATAAATCATATAATAAAAGTTAATCCGTTCATCCTTTTATTTTCACTGCTATCATAATTGAGTTTTACTAGCAAATCTTTGAGAACTTGAAACTAATTGTCTGATAATAACGGTGTAATTTATACTTCATACACTATATGACAGGTATCACACGTTCTTCCCTTTTAGAAATAAAGAATAAAATGGTCAAAGCTTCAACTATATTTTTTTTGTCATGACTTGATTTTTTTTCTCATTAACCTCATAATATCATAAATCTTTCTTAATAAACAAGAATTGACTTATACATTATTAATTACATTTTATGCTATGAAGTTTTTACATGAATTAAGTCATTAGCTTCCCATTCACTTATATTCACTTGTATCTTTCTGGATAGGTTGTGGATTATCTACAACAGTTATTATTGAAAGCTTTAATTCTCTTGATATATTTTCATCTATCTTTATTTATATTAGTGAAGTAAGCTCAAAAGTTTTTGAGTGCTCTTGCTCCAGTTTTAAAATATACATATATTTTAATTATTGAAGATATAATTGATTAATTTTATGATTTTTTTAGTTATGTGGATGTTTATTACATGGTCAAAATATAGTGGTCAATATAATAATTTATTAACAAACTATGGTTGTCTAGTAGAAGCTTAGAAATTCCTGTTATAATTGCAATTCTTTGTTTAAACAAATTTAATATATTATCATTAATAGTAACTTCAGCTCTAATAGGTTCAATTATTACTTTTTATGTTATTATTCAGCTTTGTACTATGAAATGTTAGCAGATGGCCTTTCTAGTAATTAAAAATCATATCATAATCATAAATTTAAGCACAACAAAATAACCATGCCTGCATATATGAGTAAATAAACTAAGAGTGATATATGTGGCATAAATAAAACTGAGTAAACTAGAATGATTAATCTGACAAGAATAGCTACATATCCAGAAATAATATTACTGTCTAATTCATTGTTTTAAAAATGAGTTTATTCTACTGTATCAATAAATTTATATAGAATGATAGATGAAAGCAGTGTATTTTCAAATTTACATCAAACATAATGTTACTTTTAATAGTCAGTGGGATATTTTATTAGTTGTTTAATATTTCTCTTGCCTTATCAGTCAAAATAAGTACATAGTTGTATAGATATATAAATAGAGAAAGTAGGTCCTAAATGATAATAAGGCAGACCCATAACTTAAACAATTGTTGAGGGACATTACAAACCTTAATTTCTGTGGCAAGTACTTTAAATTTCTATAAAATTTCTTTTACCAATATTCATGGAATTGTTGAACTATAAGATGATGTTGGTTTTGAAAAGTAGCCACACATCCCAATAGTAAAAACAATCTTATTAATAGAGTAGCTCACTCTTATTTCCTTTTTGCAACAATCAAAAATCTTGTTCAATGGGTTATTGGAAAGGATTAAATTTGATTTTAAATTTCTGAAGAAAATGCAGCAGTCAATAATATGTAGATGGTTCTTTATCTGATGCATATAACTATCAAATTAGCTGAAAAAACTACCTATGAGTTTTGTATAGTTGGGAAAATGCAGCAAAAAATTAGATGCCATATTTTTAATATTTTTACAAATAAGTAAATTCCCAATTGGGTCCCATAATTGAATTTTGGAATGTATTGTCATGATAGATTATATTTTGCTATATGAGTTATATTAGATGAGCTTTTTTGATCTCTTATGGTGGGCAAGTTTTTATTTTATAAAATATAATGATTTTTCCAGTTTTACCACAATCAATTATATGATTAATTAAAAACCATCACTACAATGCTATTGCTAATTATATTATTGCTACATTGTCTAAACAGCTTCAATGTACATTGTATACCAGAAGATTTGAGACTGAAATTAACTGTGTAATTTTTTTTATTTTGATTACTGGACTGGATTTGGTTATCCAATTTCAGACTAGTATAACAAGAATTTGATTGCAACATATGTAAATATTGATGAAATATTGTTTCTTATTAATATCTGCTATGCCAAAAATTTATCTCTAGATACAAATAATTTAGTTATATCAGAAATGTTTCTAAGCATTTTTGTATAGCAAAAATAGAGAATCTTTTGAAAATTATTACATCATTGACATAAGTGATTATGTGTATCTCTCTTCCCTAGTTTAGAACAAATTTTGTGAGAGTAGCATCATTGACATTTTTAAAGAGTGAATCAATACAGGTAAGGAAAATATGAAAAGCAGAGAACCTCATATCTCAAATGTTAAACATCATGAAGTTTTAACTTTTTGTTTTTGAACATCTATTTTTTAAGGTAATTTATAATTCCACACACAAAGTCTCAATTTTCAGACAAGACTAGACATATGTTTAACTAAAAAAGGAATACCAACATGGTCAAAGTCATTTGTAAATTAAACTTATTGTTTAGATCATTAAATTTTTTATTATTGTTAATTGTGAAAAAAATCTGATTAAAGGGGACTGTTATTTCTATCATAAAGTATCTTCTATAATATGATGGAATATGATTTGAAAGTCATTTATAAATGATTTTTGATTCTTAAATCATTAATTAATTTCTTTGACAGATCATTGAAATTCAGCTACAAATAAAAAGGGATTTTCATGTGCATAATAAAGTTGTTTCATTTGCAATAGTTGGTATAATACTTAATTCTGCCAAATTATGAATAAATACTATGGGCAGTGGAAATTACTGATATGTTTGTGACTTGGCTTAACTATAAATTGAATGTAAAAGCTAAGAGCTCATTAAGTTTTGATGGATTCCTTTGGCAATTTATTTTAAGTATTGAAGCAGTCATATCTGAGTTCAATCCTAGCTTCATGACATCTAGCCATAAGCCCACTTCAAACCCGGTACTAATCTTAAATTTCTGATGCAGTGGTGCTTTATACGTTCAATCCACGCTAATTTCCATAAAGAAAAACTATTACAGAAATGTGTATTAAAATTAATTCGTTGAGTTTAAATTAATCAATGCTATTAATAAATTCATGATAGAATTATTTATGAATTTATATATATTATAACTGCATGGATTGTGCATATATATTTGTAAATATTTAAATATATAATTGTTCGAAAGTTTCATTGCGTCGGGAATGTTTGATTTTATTTTTAAATAATTTGTTAAAGTTTTATTGATTAAAAGCTACATTCTTTCGATAAGCTTTCAGATTTTTCCTTTCCAAAAAAGTTTTATTAATTAGAAAAAAAAGATAAGTATTTTAAAATGTAAGGATTTCCTAATTAAAATCATTTTCGGATTTTAAGAATTCATTTTCTAATTAGAAAATGAATTCAAGTTAATGAGTTTGAAAGCCTTATCAAAGGAATGTATCTAAAAACAACTAGTAAATTTGATAACATTGATAATGAAAGAAGCGCTTGCCCAAAGGCATCAATTACAGTATATATAGCTCTGAAAAGTTTGGAAAGGAAGAAGACATCTTTGTTATAGAGAACTGCAGTAAGCTCTATGCATTTACAAATCATCAATTTAAATAGTGTTTCAATCATGGTGAAAGGCTAAACATCAAAAATCTGGCTATTGTTCCTGAAGTCCCCTAAAAATCTTCAATGAAGCTGCTGAATCTTTTCTGAACCAATCATGATGCTAAAATCGTGAAAATTCATTAAAATAGTGTTCAAGTAATCAACCAAATGCAGGCCTATGTTTTCCTCACCCGGACATGTGAACTAAGGGAACCAGCCTCAGAAGAAATGGGTAATATATTTCCATAATGAACCTTAAACTTTCTGGCCAGTTTCCGAACTTTACTTTACATTCCCTTTAAGAGCTCTTCTTATTTATAATGTAATAATCTTTATAAAACCTTTTATTTATGCAATTGAAAATTATATCGTAATTCTTTCAACCTCTAGTCTTTAACTTTTCTTCCTTACTATGGTGGTTCATTTACTATACTATATATATATATATATATATATATTTTATGTGATTTATTAATGTTGTTTATTTTTAATTATATGCCAATAATCTTTTGACTCGATAAACTCCTTTGTTCTATTTGCCTTACGCAGAAAATATAATATTAAATCTGATAATTTTCATCCATTAGAACTAGATTTATACAGTTCTATTAATCATCGAGTCGGAAGAAATTATTAAATGTTCATTATTTTTATAATTGACTAATAATAAATTATTAGTTCCATTTCTAATCTATGCCTCAGCTATTTTCTCATGTTTACCAATATGTATTTATTCATATATATAATGTTTAGATATCCGATAAAGGAATCAAATATATTCTAATTCAAATTTCAGTTACTTGCTATTTAGATTCAGGAAAGGCACGATATTTGGGGCATGATTAATATAATTTTATAATGTGTTAAAATAGTTTTAGTTAAAAGCTCGTTTGACTTTAATTAATTCGATCAAGTCATCACATAGAGCATTCTATAATTGGGTTTTATTTTTCAAACAGTGACTATCAAGACATTATCTTCAACGTTGCTGACGTAGGGCAATCTTCCACTTCGTTAGGCCTGTTGGTGATGATACTTCTGATATTTTAATTATAAAGGAAAAAAGCACTTCCTCCCCTGCTCATGTTATATTTGGAACACCAAAGGTTTGTAGTTACGACTTGGCCTGGCTTTCCCGTATTTCACATCTACTTGGGCATAAGACTTGCCACATGCAAGCCACCATAATACTTTTAAACCACTGTCCAGCTATTATCCTTCATGTTTATTTTACAGCTCATAATTCGTTAGCACTGTTACCTCTCTGTTCCAATAAAGCCCGTTCTGATGCTCGTAATTCATGATGAAGTGATTTCAACTAAAGTCAAACAAATTCTCAGTTATCTCAAAGTAAATAAGTTTTCCAATAAAGTTAAAGTTATGCCCTAAATATGTATCTTGCTCTTCATGAATGGATTTGCGAATGTGAAAATAAATCTCACATTCTTTCGTATAAAATTAGAGTAATGATGTCCTTTACAAATGAATACCTTTATCTGCCTTTATTTTCTTGTTGGGGGCATAGAAATAGACTTTCAAATATTGCATAATACATGTTGGCATATAATAAGGATTGCCACTTTTATTATAATTATAAACTTTGTTTAAGGACTAGAATTAATTAATATAATCATTATTTCAAATTCAAACAAAACAAACTATTATTATTAAATATTTTCTAAACACACTTGGTTTCTTAGTTCTTAATTCTCTTATTCAATAATTATTTTAATGTTAATGCTTGCTGTCTGTGTTGGCAACCCGAACATATAAAAATGATTCGATTTAAAAAAGTATCTTAAAGTTAATTAATTATCCGATATTAGTGTCAGTTCAGGGGTCTCTAATCCTCACCAACCATTGAGCTAGTTTCTTGGCACATAGTACCATGCCATTGATTTAGTTTTCTACTTATCTGAACTGGTGAGTTGGGTTTGAATTCAGCTTGATTCAGCTGAGTTTGGATCCGACTTGCGTTCAGGTGTTGTTGTTGTTTTTTGACTGGTACATTGTTATGTTTTTGGCTGCCCAATCATTGGAGCTTCGATTTATAAACCCCACACACCCTGTAGATAGTAATTATGATTTTAGTTACTCAGTCAATTGAGACCTCAATAAATTAAATGTTTCTGTAGAGTGATATTATAAAAAGTGTTGTATATATTTAAGAGAAAAGTTATGCGATTTATAATGCATAACTGAGATGATTTAATAAATTAAAATGTCATTTTGTAATTTTCTTCCTTATAATTAAATGTTTTGAAGATTATTTTTTAAATGTTCTTCAGTAAAAGATTTGTTAGTTAAAATGAATATATTTAAAGAAAAGTAATAAGATAGAATATATATATATATAAATTAATTATACGTGTACTATATCAGTATATATATTATACGTTTGTGTTATACGCGTTCGTGACAGTAAAGAGGAAAGAAAATTATCGTTAGAAAGGTAGTAAGAGTAGATCAAAGCAAGGGGTAAATTTAAATCAAATATTTTGTCTGTGTCAAAATTAATTATACGTATCTCAGTTTTATAATTAAAAATATCCAATATGATATCATGTTAAAAGTTTTAAATTTTATACGTATCTCAGTTTTATAATTAAAAATATCCAATATGATATCATGTTAAAAGTTTTAAATTTCAAAGTATTGCTTGCTAGCACATATATTTAATGTTCACTCCGTATTCTTGGTAGCCTCAAAGCAGGTGAAGACCTTCAAACTGGGAATTATATGTCAAGCAGTCCGATGCAGTGTGACAACACATTTTAATGACAATAATTTCTAGAGTCACCTCAAAGCAGGTGAAGACCTTTCGTGTACACCAAGCAGCCAGATGCAATTGGTAAAATGCTTAAATGGTTCACACACTTTCATGCTAGCAAGATTAAAAATGATAACAAATAAAAGTTCTTGTGTAATATTAATTTTGACATTTTTTTTTTTTGTGTTAAAGCCTCATGCTTAGCAAAAATGAAGTAGTGAACTCTTATATTTAAACTCAGATCAGGAACGCATCAGTTGCTAATAAATAATAAATATTCATCAATCGAATTGTTTTATCAAAAATTTAGTCGGTCATATGTAGTTTGGGGGTCAATGGGTTATTTCACATGCCCTATTGATCTCGTTTTGCTCACTGGCACCCATATAAATAAATTTGTCAGCAAATTTAATTGTCAGCACAGTAGTGGGTCAGTTGACTAAATAATAAAAACCAAATGTGTCCAATGCAGAGAATTATTTGTACTACCTGCTAACACAGATATTAATATTTGTATATCACTAATCATCTGTATAGGTTTTTTTTTCAGACATGGGAAAACAGTTGAACAGAGGGAAAGTGATTAATGCTTGTTTTTCTTATCTTTAATAGTTTTTAAATAAAATACATGTCTCATTCAAAGAATTAATAGAAAGAGCTAACCAAGAAAACATAGGTAAACTAAAACTAAACTAAAAAAGGCAGATTACATAGATTGGGGAAATAATATGCAGCAGCTAACGAAGATAGGGACAATGGGACCAGTAGTCAGAAACCTAATTAAATGTACTAAAGAAAAAAATGATTATTTAAATATTCAGAGAAAGAGTGCCATAAGTTTGCGATTCACATTGTTTATTTATTTTCATATGAAAGGAGCACAAGTAGATGGAGGACTGACTGATGATAGTGATAGTGTAATGCCAATATAAGTTATGATGTTATGATAATCTGTATTACCTATTATTTTCAAGAGGATAACATATCTTTGTTTTATACAAACCAGAATGGGAAAGCCACTGGAAAATTCATTGACCTTTCAATATCTTTTGATTCAAATCATAGATTTTTATGGTGAATGCTGGGAAGATTCTCAGCAACATATAGACAATTTAGCCAATGCTTTTGCAATAGAAACTCTGGATAATTTTCAACAAATATTAATTGCTCGACACCATTTGAAAGCCATGGCCAAAGACTGGTAGGGCATGCTAGAGAAGAAGCCGGACACCTTTGAACAATATTGTCACAAGCTGCTAAAAACATTCTGGAGTGAAGAGAGGCAAGTAAGCTTGTTACGTGAACTTAATTAAAGAGCATTTTTCAGTAAATAAGGGAAATACCTACGACCAGTTTTTTTTACAACAGTCAACCAAATTTCACTCATTGTCCAGTTTTAACTTCCCAGAGACTCAAATTGTTCATATGATAGGACACAACATGCTGCGAGAGGTTCGGGAACTTATGATTGGTAGTCAGATTGGTAATAGTCATGAAATTATGGACTTCTTGGAAACAGTGGATAAACATTTTAGATCTCCGGGCCCAGGTTACAGAAAAGACACTCCAGCCCCAACCATTAATCAAATGACTAATTTAATCTCTGAGAAAGATAATGAGAGACATCAGATAACTCATCTGTGTCCCATTATCAAAATAAAAGTGGAGGAGAACAGAGTATCAGCCTTGATCGATTCGGGCAGTCAAGCATCAATTGTAACTGTGACATGGATCGGAAACTTGAAAAAGAGACGCAAGATAATGCAACTACCAACCCGTCCGATCCAAATGACCTTGGCTAATGGGAAAAAGGTGTCAAGTGAAAACCATCAAGTATGGTTGGAGGTTGAAATAAACAAAAAACCATCAAGTATGATTGAAGGTTGAAATCAACAAAAGGCTAGTAGGGCATACCTTTTTTATTATGACAGGGCTCATATGTGATGTAGTATTGGGCTCTGACTTTTTGATTCAAAACCACGGCATTATTGATTGCCCTAAAGGAAGATGCTCATTTGAAAATGAAACTGTCAACTTTAAAACATCACTCCACCAGGAAAGAAACAATGAAAGTTGCCTAATCCAGCCGGTTGATCCTTCAATGATCGACAAAAAGATTGAAGAATCCATTATTACTGAACCGGATGATACCGAACAAATGTGGGAAATCCTCAAGAAATAACGCCGTAATTTTTTTTCCAATGCCTGGTGAGATTACAGGGTACACTCACCAAATCAGAGTGAAAGAAGAAACTTACATCCAGTCCAAAACATACCCGATTCCATTTCAGTATAAAGATGAAGTAGAAGCACAGATAAAACAATGATCGAATGGAATATTGTCAAGCACAGCCCTTCTCCGTATAACAACCCATTGATCATCGTCAAGAAGAAAAATGAAACTTGTGCCTATACTTGGATGCCTGGAGGTTAAACAGCATCACTATATTGAAAAGAGATGCTCCCCCTCCTATCCACGAAGTAATTGTACAATTATCTGGGAAGACAGTATTTTCAACATTGGATTTAACCACCAGTTACTGACAATTGAATCTTGACCCAAGAGACCGGAAATACACTGCATTTCGGTATGGTGGATACATGCACATTTTTAAAAGGGTTTCCTTTGGACTTATTAATAGTGGAGTGGGTCTTATGCACTGTTTGAGGTGGGTCCTTTCTGAAGAAGTGCAAAAACAGATGGTATGCTATATTGACGACATAGTAATAGTCTCAGAAGATGTGAAGGAACATTTACAACATTTGGAAAGGTTCCTGAGTGAATGCAGAATGAAGAATATCACAGTGAACCTAGAAACAAGCCATTTTGCTTTGGAGAGATAATTTTCCTTGGTCATGTCATTAACAAACATGGCATCAAGGTACATCCAGACAAAGTTGCAGCCATAAAGAAGTTTTCAACCCCGAGTACTCGGAAACTGATCTGATCAATCCTTGGGCTTTGTAACTTTTATCATAAGTTCTATCCAAACTTTGCCCAGGAAACTAAGAATCTTATAGATCTTATAAAAAAAACCGAAAGTGGGAATGGACTCCACTCTATGACCAGGAACTACTGAACATAAAAGAAAACTTCATACAGGCAGTTATGCTGCACCACCCTCACTTTAGCCGGATGTTTTACATATAAACTGACAGCAGCAAGCAAAGGCTAGGAGCTGTCTTGGTTCAAAAGGGTGATTCTGGTAAACATCACGTAATATATTTTTGCAGTCATGCTTTAAAGGGTGCAGAAATACATTACTCCACCAGCGAGCAAGAAACTCTTGCCATAGTATGGGCATTCCAGAAATTCCGGCAATTCCTTCTAGGATCGGAAGTAGTCATCATAATTGACCACCAATGTCTAGAATTTTTTAATGAGTTTCCTCACCAGTGACCAACTCATTAGATGGAGCTTGGTCCTCCAACAATTTCAGTCTAAGATCCAATATTGCCCAGGACCAGAGAATGTTGTGGCTGATATTTTAAGTCGCCATCCAGTACAAATGAGCATACAGAACCCTAAAATAAATGATCAATCCTTAAAAATTATGACCACCATGATATTGAGTCCCACCAAGGCTGAGCTAAGGAATCTTGCATACTGGCAGGGCCTACAATATTGCCACATTATTCTGGAGTTATCCAAGACCTAAAGTAAGGACCAGAACCTACAAAGCAGATACACTAACTTTTGGGTCAAGGAGAGTATTTTACCGACCAAAACAGGGGAATATAGTGCACCATGGTGAACTATGGTCCCAGATAGACTGAGACAACCCTTACTTAGACATATTCATCAAGTCATTGAGCACTATGGACAAAGAAAAACAAAAGAGGCAGTGCATCACCAATTTTACTGGCCAGGAATGTACAATCAGATTCTCGCCACTATTAGACAATGTAATGTCTGTGCTGCAATTAAATTTCCAAATAAATCATATGCAGAAGGTATGAAACCAGTAATGACCACAAGACTAAATGAAATCCTCGCTATAGATCATTATGGGCCTCTTCCCAAATTTAGGAGCTTTCAATACTTGCTTGTCACGTATGATATTTTTCAAAGTATGTTCAAATTTACTCTGTTTGAACCACCAATTCATGAAATGCCTTCCGGGCCCTTCAGGATAAGGAATTTTCTGAGGTAGGTAAGCCTGAGACCATACTATCAGATCATGGCTCAGAGTTCACCTCAAAAGAGTGGAAGAATTGGATAAAAAAACAAAAGGTAAATCATCATCTGACATCAATTAGAAACCCGCAGTCCAACCCATGTGAAAGAGTTATGAGAGAAATTAGTCAACTCTTTCATGTGTGCCTACCTATAGATCATCGGAGGTGGGTGGATAAAGTTCAATATGTAATGGACTGCATTAATAATACAATGAATAAGTCAACGGGTTTCGCACCTACATGTCTTTACTATGGGCAGCCACGTCAGGCCATTTTTTCTTCACTATTACCAAAAGATGAAATATGTATTAATCCAATAACTGACCAAGATATGGCCAGAAAGCGGCTAGTGCAGATGGCTCAGAGTCGAATAAAAAGAAGTAGGGTGCAACGTTACTATTTTAAAGTTGAGGATCAAGTTTGGTTAAGATCACCAAGAACTAATAATGCCCCCAAGAAAGAATTAAAAAAATTCTTCCCATTATACAGTGGGCCATATGAGATAATAAAGGATTGCCATGACAAATGCATTTTTGCTAAAAGGAAAAGGACTCCAAGGGGTTTATAATGCCAGACAGTTAAAACTATATAAGCCACCTGATCCAGGGAAACAAGAGTATAACCATTAAATGAAGAGACAGATATATATATATATATATATATATATATATATATATATATATATATATATATATACATATACCGACTGACATGACCATAGGGAAAATGAGACTTGATTAATGTACCTATTTATAAGCTAGATAATAAAAAAAATGATCGCAATGAGACATATAATTTTGTAGTTTGTCCAGATGATATTATTCACACTCATGCTGTTCTCCCAGAATCTACCAACTAGTCGAGTACACTTATGCGACTGTATCACATATAAGTAAAGAGATTTTTTTTTCCATTTTTTTTTGAAGTGAAAAAAAATGAAGCAGTCAGATATGAGTTTGATCCTAGCTTCATGACATCTAGCCATAAGCCCACTTCAAACCCAGTACTAATCTTAAATTTCCGATACAGTGGGGCTTTATACATTCAATCCATGCTAATTTCCATAAAGAAAAACTATTACAGAAATGTGTATTAAAATTAATTTATTGAGTTTAAATTAATCAATGCTATTAATAAATTCATGATAGAATTATTCATGAATTTATATATATATTATAACTGCGTGGATTGTGCATATATATTTGTAAATATTTAAATATATAATTGTTCGAAAGTTTCATTGTGTTGGGAATGTTTGATTTTATTTTTAAATAATTTGTTAAAGTTTTATTGATTAAAAGCTACATTCTTTCGATAAGCTTTCAGATTTTCCCTTTCCAAAAACAATAGATGAAGTTTTATTAATTAAAAAAAATGATTTGTATTTTAAAATGTAAGGATATCCTAATTAAAATCATTTTCTGATTTTAAGAATTCATTTTCTAATTAGAAAATGAATTCAAGTTAATGAGTTTGAAAGCCTTATCAAAGGAATGTATCTAAAAACAACTAATAAATTTGATAACATTGATAATGAAAGAAGCACTAGCCTGAAGGCATCAATTACAGTATATATAGCTCTGAAAAGTTTGGAGAAGGAGAAGCCATCTTTGTTGTAGAGAAGTGCAGTAACCTCTATGTGTTTACAAATCATCAATTTAAATAGTGTTTCAATCATGGTGAAGGGCTAAACATCAGGAATCTGTCTATTGTTTCTGAAGTTCCCTAAAAATCTTCAATGAAGCTGCTAAATCTTTTCTGGACCAATCATGCTGCTAAAATCATAAAAATTCAATAAAATACTGTTCAAGTAATTGACCAAATGCAGGCCTACGTTTTCCTCACATGGACATGTGAACTAAGGGAACCAGCCCCGGAAGAAATGGGTAATATATTTCCATAATGAACCTTAAACTTTCTGGCCAGTTTCCAAACTTTACTTTACACTCCCTTTAAGAGCTCTTCTCATTTATAATGTAATAATTTTATAAAACCTTTTATTTATGCTATTGTAAATTATATCGTAATTCTCTCAACCTCTAATCTTTAACTTTCCTTCCTTACTATGATGGCTCATTTACTATACTATATATATATATTATGTGATTTATTAATGTCATTTATTTTTAATTATATGCCAATAATCTTTTGACTCGATAAACTCTTTTGTTCTATTTGCCTTACGCAGAAAATATAACATTAAATCTGATAATAATTCTTGTCATTTAGAACTAGACTTATACCGTCCTATTAATCATTGAGTTGAAAGAAATTATTAAATGTTTGTTATTTTTATAATTGGCTAATAATAAATTATTAGCTCTATTTCTAATCTATGCCCCAGCTATTTTCTCATGTTTACCATTATGTGTTTACCAATATGTATTTATTCATATATATAATGTTTAGATATTTTTGCAAAAGGGCCGATAAAGGAATCAAATATATTGTAACTCAAATTTCAGTTACTTGCTATTTAGATTCAGGAAAGGCACGATATTTGGGGCATGATTAATATAATTTTATAATGCATTAAAATAGTTTTAGTTAAAAGCTCATTTGACTTTAATTAATTTGATCAAGTCATCACGTAGAGCATTCTATAATTGGGTTTTATTTTTCAAACGGTGACTATCAAGTCATCATCTTCAATGTTGCTGCCATAGGGCAATCTTAAAGGGAGTGTAAAGTAAGGTTCGGAAATTGGCCAGAAAGTTTAAGGTTCATTATGAAAATATATTACCCATTTCTTCCGGGGCTGGTTTCCTTAGTTTACACGTCCAGGTTGGTAAAACATAGGCACCATTTGGTCGATTACTTGATCACTATTTTAATGAATTTTGACATGATTGGTCCACAAATCCATTCATGAAGAGCAACATACATATTTAGGGCATAACTTTAATCTTTATTGGTAAACTTATTTACTTTGAGATAACTGAAAAATTTTTCGACTTTAATTGAAATCACTCCATCACAAATTACGAGCATCAGAGCGGGCTTTACTGGAACAGAGAGGTAACAGTGCTGATGAATTATGAGCTGTAAAATAAACATGAAAGATAATAGCTGTCCAGTGATTTAAAAGTAGTATGGTGGCTTGCATGTGACAAGTCTTATGCCCTTTAAGTAGATGTGAAAAAAGCCAGGCCGAGTTGTAACTACAAGCCTTTGGTATTCCAAATATAACATGAGCGGAGGAGGAAGTGCTTTCTTCCTCGATAATTTAAAATAACAAAAAATATTTATGTTTTGTATATTTCCATAATTATGTATGGCTGTATTTGCAACTTGCAAATACGGCCATACACAGCTTATGGAAATATACATAACATTAAGTTTAACAAATTTGAAATTCAGTTAAAGCTGATGAAGATTACCACGTAATCGAAAGTGCTACAAAAGAATTTAAACTATAGTATTGCATTTACTGTTAATTTATTGTTTTTATTATATATATAAATAAACCTATGTTTATTAAAATATATAATTAATTGCCTTTTAATAATCATTTATAAAAAGGTGTTAAAGAGGAGGTGCTGTCCTTTTGTTTAATTGATTATGATTTAAAAATTAATAATACTGTGTTTACTTCTCATCTGGATTTGATTCCCATTTTTAATTTCACACTTGTTAGGAAAACAAATTTTATTTGGAATGAAAGGCTAAAAATAGATGGTATCTCTACTCCTAATGGTGATTTTTCCTAAAGAAGGTTGCAACTTCCATTTTTATTGTATATCATGCATATCATTTTTAGAAAGATTCACTATCATTGTTATCTCTGCAATCTACAGTAATTAATTATAATTAATAAGATTTCTATTATGTTAATATCATACGAGAATAAAAAGGAAATATTTTTGATCAATGTTCATTCCATAATGCTTTTTCTTTTGATAAATATATAAAATATTTTTTTCACCAAGTAATTTCTCCATTTTAATTTATTTTACCCAATCAATTTTCATTACTTTAAACTATCTTATTCTGTTTCCAAGATTTATTATATATTTATTAAATATTTTCATGAGTTAATTATGATGTAAACAAAAGAGTGAATAGGATTATTTCCATGCAACAACTAGAGAAATATATTTAAAATGTGGTTACTGGCAACTAACAATTACTATTGACAGTCTTTAAATGAACATTTGCTTTAGTAGCCTGCAACAGCTTTTTTCTCTTGGGATTTACTTAAAAACAAATGAAAGATTTTTCTAAATAAACCCAAGACAAAAATCTATTATCAGCTATTAAAACAAATAATTTCACTTAAAAACTGGCTATGGTAATTGATAGTTATCTGCCAATATCATTGATAACAAGTTTCCCTGGTTATTAGATGGAAATAATCTACTTGTTTATTTTTTTACCATATATATATGTGTGTGTATGTATGTCCTCATCAAACCTTTTTTACATACATAATATGTGACCCCCCCACCCCACTTTTGTGCAATATTTTGGAATCTAGTTTAAGATCAATTGTTCTTCAACTGCCTTTTTTACTAGCAGCTTGTCAATCCCAACTCTGTTTCAAATGCTAATCCTTTCAATAACATTAGTTATATTTGTTTGTTTGTTTTACCTGTGGATTTTTCATTCAATTTATCAATGTTGATGCATTTTTTCTCTATATAATATTTATAGTCTGTGTACAGCTCTTATATTTGGGGTCCCAGTCTTAAATCTACGAATACACTATTATAGAGCACATTTATAAAAATATCTTTTGTTTCAAGCATGTGAAGATATTTTATTCTGATAAAATTTTATTTCTACTAAAAGTTCTTAAAAGTTTAATTTTGTGATTGTTACCAACTAGTATATGTATATCATTATTAAAAATGTGACAAAGTATTATAATAGTCATCTTATAATATATTTTTATTATTTTATTCAGTTCTGATACTTTCCACATAGCAAGATGATTATTAATTTAAAAATATTTATCTGCCTTAGATATTATAATTTATTTTATTATCTCTATTTTCCATTTCAATGTATAAATAGTCAGCAAACTACAGTAAAATATTTTGGAAAGATGAAAAAAATCTGCCATAAATCCATCCCATAGTAAATCATATAGGTATCATTATATAGTCTAATAATAAATGTTGAATTTTATTAAATATTCAACAAAATATTAAATTATTCTGAATCAGCATGTTGAATATTTACAATCTTCAATCATAGCAGAGACATTTGTAATGTCTTTTTATTTTTTTGTAATCTACAAATCTAATGAAAACTGCAAAATACATTCATTGATCTTGCCTATAATACTGTTATTATGTTGTAAAAAACATAACTTGGGTTTTAAAATGGATTTTTCAGTTTTTTTGCTAAATCTCTTAATAACTTTTTACATTCTGAATTTTTACTTGTAACTTTTAATAACTATTGATATATTGCAAGTTGAAGATCTCTCCACATTTGATTTAGATTTGCTGACCCATGAATCTCTTCTTTACATCTTTCCAGAAACTTCTTATTCATCTATTTTACATAAGGTTACTTGCTATGTTCTTTATAATCTTTACACAGAAGCTAAACTCTCCATACAGTAGTGCCACTAAGTGCAGACCATCTCTGTGTAAACAGCTTGTGTACACATACAGAATGGTAATCATGTAATGTTTAGTGGTCTTTTATAATCTCTTGACAACTCATTTTCCACTTTAACTATTTATTTATTGTCATCTTTTTTTTATTTATATGTTCACCTCAACTCCAATTTAACTCTCTTAATTTGATTAATAATATCAATGACACCTCTTTATTCTTTCAATTTTGATGTATCCACTTTATTCCTAATAATTTTTTTTATACTTGATTGAGTGCTCAGATGTATTTGTATTATACTTTTGTTTATTATCCAAAAGTCATACCTCTATGAAAGTTGAATATATATGCATATTTTGTTTTAATATTAGAATAATTTTAGCAAAGAACATTCCATACAAGTTTAATGCCATAATTAATTTCACCCATTATGCTTTCACCTATCTTAATAATCTGATCAAAATATTTTTAGTTGTTAAGTCATAATAATCTATGTTTATATATGAAATATTAGAATAGATGTTGAATTTTATCAGATAACTCTCTAAAACTCTACAGAATTATTTGTAAGTATCATCTGCAAAATGTAGATGATTTAAATAATCTCTATTTATATTTATCCCCTTAGCTTCCTATTTTTCTTATTATAGAGATAAAAAAATTCTATATTGAAAATCTTTATCAATATTAATTGTGCAATTTAATCACTACTGGTATATTTGATAAATATTTTTTAGAATACGAAAATATCTGGGTCTATATATTGTTGGTCTAAAACTTTATTTACGATAAGGGCCATTTAAAGATTATTTTATCTTTTACATCGCAAAAACATTTATTGTTTTTTTGAAATAATAATTGTTTTTGTGTATTCATATATATCAGTAGTATAAGATAGTTGAATTGTTGAAGGTTGCTTGAAAGTCTGAGTTCAAATCCCCTATATTTAATAATCGTTTTTATAATTATTTTCATCATTTATTTTTTAGTAAAATCTTTTAATAATATTTTTAGACAATTTTAATATTTAATTACAAAATATCAAAATAAAAAAGGTAATTTGATATATTATAAAACCAAATAAAAAATTTACAAAGATAAATAAATTATAAAATAAATATAAAAACATACTTAAATCAACAACTAAATATTACGTTTTTAATGTTTATATCTAAAAAACAAACATTCATATTACATTGTACAAATCACACACAGGCATTACTATACACAAACGTATTTATATGAAATAAAAATATAATGAATATTCAGCTAATTAGGATTTGTATAATCATTTTTAAGCGATTTTTTTGTACTAATTCCTGTACAATGAACGACCAACGTTTATTGAAAAGACAAATAATTTCCCTAAAAATTCTGAATTATAGGGATCTCTGACAAAATAATTCAAAACTCGCAGTTTTCAAAGAAAATTACTTTATAATTATTAAAATTTGCAAATAATTGGCATCCCAAAAATGTTTAAACAAAACATTACTTTAATCTTTTCTTTCAAATGTAAATAAATCAGTACTAATACACACATTCTAATGTTTACAAAATGCTACACAAATTATTTACAAAATATTAAATAAAATAAAATATTATCAAAATTAATTTATATATTTTAAAAGAAATATTTGAATATTATATCAAATTCAACCCAAAATTAATCTCTAAATAAAATATTTGATACATCTCATCTAGAATTTTTCTTTAGTAGAATTTTCCAAAATATAAAATATACACACTTGTCATATCTATTGGAATCTTCAGATTTTACTTATGATTTTTTATCCATTGTTCTTCAAAGATTTGATAATGTTCAACTTCTATTTATGTTTTTATATACTTTCTAGAGATTTCAGAGGTTTTGACTCTCATTTTCCAAGTTCAGTTTATCAGAAGAAAAAAAATATATATGCAATTAGGTTCATGAATTTTTAGATTTATTATAATGATAGTTATATGTTCATATAGTTAGTACTAACATACATGTGGAATCTAGCACTCCATTATGGTAAGATTGATAACACTAAATAAATAAGTTATCACAGCTTGTAGAATTTTAATTATAATTTCCAGCATATTACACCAGAATTTTTGTTAGTTAACAATATCTTCCATTACATAGCTCTTTTTCAATAAGTCTTTCTTTTAATTATCTATGCTTATTACAAACTTCAAGAATCCAATTAGCAATTTTGTTAGCATTTTCAGCAATTGTAACTCTAAAAATCCTCCTGCATATCTCTCTTAATGGTGTAGCTGAACATAAAAACAAACAATTTTCTTTAAATCGTCTAGCTTATTAAAAACTATTTATTAATTAATTTTATGTAATATTAACTTTACATAAACAACCTTTGTTTAATTTTAATGTTTTTATTTTCTAAGTTTATGTCATTCTACATTTTTCTATTTCTTAATTAATTAAAAAAAGTTTTCAAAATATTAAACACTTTATTACATAACCATAAATTTTAATAATTTAAATCACATTTCATCATTTTTAAAATTGATTTATTGATTGAGAATTTTATTTATTTATTTACTGTTATTAAATCACTACTTTAAAGTAGTTTATTTGCATTTTTTTCAATACTATTTGATGTGTCACAGAGAACCAGATTTGACCTAAACCAGTTGTACATTCATTAAATTATTTTAGAAATAATACACAAAGGTTTTAAATGTAATGAGTTTATTAATGAGAATATATAATATTAGTATTATTAATATTTCAACTAGTGGCCTGCTCATTGTATTACATAAATTAACTCAGTCTTAATCATGCAAGCACAATCTTTATAATGCTGAACTATAACACTGCATATTCTTATTACAACAGTACTTTCTTTTACTCTGTTAATTCTTCTCAGTAACTTTCACTATAATCCTGTCTTCAGCCTATTTCACTACTGATGGATTGCTGGTTTGCAACCACGTATTGCTCATGCACACAATACACACTACACAGTGAATTGCTCTCTACTGAGCTAAGTAGTCAGTTTTGTTTAATGTGACATAATTTGAATAATAGCTTCCATGTTGTCTTTTCAAATGAGCATATCTACATTATTTTCACATTTGCGTAATTTTAATTATTATGCATACTAATTTTATTCTAGAGTAAATTGTATTTTAATATTGATTAATTTTATATGCACACACTTCATCATCATCATCATCATAAACCATTATCAATCCACTGCAGGATGAAGGTCTCTCCAAGTTCAATCCATATTTTCCTATCTTTAGCTTCTCTTCTCCACATCACCCATGCACACTTTCTTATTTCATCCATCTCACATGTGGTCTCTTTCTGGGTCTTTTCCAATCTCTTGGAAGTTTAAAATTTCAATTGTCCATCTATTATCATCTCTTCTAACAATATGTCTATCCCAACTCCACTTCAGTCTTTTAATTTTTTCAATGAGGTCAGTAACACCTGTTTGTTCTCTTACCCATACATTGTGTTTTCAATACCTTCTTGTTACTCTCAATATGCATCTATCCATACTTCTTTGAGTTATCTGAAATATCTGTATTGCTCTTCTATTAAGTGTTCAAGCCTCAGATCCATAAGTAAGAACTGGCAAAACACATTCATTAAAAACCTTCCTTTTCAAACACATAGGCATATTTCCTTTTAGTATAGAGTTATTTTTACCAAAAGCACTTCAATCAAGTTTAATTCTATGATTAATTTCATCCATTATATTTCCATCCATATTAATAATCTGACCAAGGTATTTGTAACTGTTAACTTCTTCTAACTCATCATAATCAATCTTTATTTTCATATTTTGAAAAAATCTATTAAACATTACTTTAGTCTTTTTAACATTTATCTTTAGTCCTACTTCCCTACTTTCATCTGATAACTCCTGCAATATTTCCTGTAGCTCTAAAGCATTATTTGCAAAAACATCTACATCATCTGCAAAATCTAAATGACTTAAATAATCTCCATTTACTTTCACTCCTTTAGCTTCCCATTTTAATCCACAAATTACTTTTTGCAGCACTGCCATAAAAAGGTTTGGAGTTATGAAGTTGCCCTGTCTTACACTCTTTTCAGTGTTGATTTTCCTACTATCATTATGTAATCTAATTGTTGCTGTTGCATTTTTATAAATGTTCTTCAAAATATGACAATATCCTGGATCTACACCTTGATGATCCAATGTTTTAATCACTGAAGACATGTAACTTTATTTATTCTTTACACATTAGTGTATACAGTTTTTAATCAAACGTAACACTATTTTATTCAAATCTCAGTCAAACATTATTACCAATCATATTCCAGTATTTTATTTCATATATTTACAGATGGTATAATTGTTTTAAAATGTTTAAAGCAGCCACTTCTCAATTTTAAATAGCCATTATTTCATTCCAACATTCATTTCTATATCTTTCATCTAAAAATATTATAACAAAATATTACTAATTAAAAGGACACTGCTATTTAATCCTTTCTTTTTATATACTGTGAAATCACAAACTACCTTCAATTATATGCTATCCAAAAAAATATAAATAAAAAAAATGTAAACAGTTAAATAAAAACACTGACATTTATGAACTTATTAAATTTTATGAATTATGGAAAAGTGGCAGTCATTTTTTTCTCACTAAATATCAGTCAAATGTGAATTTATTTAATCATGTTTTACCTTGATTCCGTGGCAGCCATTTTAGGGAAAGAGGGAATATAAAATTTTAAAATCCCAAATGCAAATTTATTTGATCACATTTAATTCATAATTTAAAATTGGTTCACTACTATAGTTGTAGGCATATATATAGAATTTTTTCTTTGAATTTTTTTTTTCAAAAAGTTTTATACTGTATATAATACATATCGATATATGCATACGGAAGAGCAAAAAAGAATAATGATAACTTCTCAATATTTTTTGAACCTGAGAAGCAGGCAGGTCACATGTTTGAACCCTGCAACCCCAATATAGTGTGCAACGTCAATGATTGTAAAAGAAAGATCAAGGAGGTATATTTTATTGTCAATGATAACAACATGATCAATAGATGTGACACGTGTTTTGCTATTTCAAGAAAATGGATAAATTAATTTACATATGCATTTGCATACATAATTATTTAGTAATATGACAGCAATGGTTTATAACCTATTTTGGCCATAAATATGAGGAAAAACTTTGAAAGTACTAGGCCTAGATTAATTTAATTTAATTGTTTTTGTTACTACTGACAGCTTCTTCTTCAGCATGTTAAACCACTTATATATACTATTGTATTGTTAGTAAGTTTAGTTGTAGAACAATAAACACTAAAAAAAGGCATAAAATACTTTCATTAAATAAGGAAATAAATACTTTTGATTTAGTAAGGAAAAATAAGAGTTATAGTCTAATGTGGGTTATGTATTTCAAAAGAATGAATTTTCAATCAGAGAAATTATAAAGAGAGAAACAGATTTGGACCATTGTTGTTGCTGCCCCTGAAACAGTAAAGTTGAAACTAACAAAAACAAACAAACAATTTTTTGGTTAAAACAGAAAAAAACTTAAATACATAGCTAAATGATATGAATTATAAGTACATTCTGATTGCTGATCTTGAATTGTATCAGAAAGTAAGTTTTTTTATTATTTTTTGTAAATTAATGTGAACAATTGAACACACACAGACAAATTTTTAAATATATATGCAAATGTTCTCAACTTACTATTAATAACTATATTATTTTTTAGAAATTTTGTTTATATCACACATAATATATATATATATATATATATATATATATATATATATATATATATATATATATATATATATATATATATATATATATATATATATATATATATATATATATATATATAAAATTAGTATATGAATGTATGTGAGTTGAAAAGTACTATACTGTCTACTTACAGAACAATAAACAATACATATTGTATTGTAATTAAAGTGTATCAAAAAATGTTAGCTATTATACATGATATACAATGTACACAAGGGGCTTTTGGAATAGAATATAGCATATATCATGACTCCACTGTATCAAGATTTCTTGTTCAAATAGAATATAATCTGTATATAAATACTATCACCTTTACATAATTTCTTTTTAAACAATAAAACCATGTGACCAAATCAGTAATTAATAGAAACTTTGCATATGAAATTTTATAACACGAATAAACAAACAGTCATACTATAGAAACACTGCTTACCTATCATATATATTCATAAGCACTATCCAGGTATTGAATAAATATTCTTTTCTGATTGAATGCATACCTCATTTCACTTATATCATGCCACTTAAACATTGGTTTTATTACTGGATTAAAGACAAATTTCATAGTTTTAAAAAGGTTTAAATCAAATACATAAATATGAAAATACTATTTTAAAATATAAGTTTGATTTATTTGTGTAAAATTGTATTAAAATAATAAATAATCAAATGGTTTTATTACTCACAAGTTTATAAAAGTTTGAGCACCAAAAATGATAGAACTGGATGTAATCCAAGGATCTTAATCTCCAGAGTATCACTGAACCAAATTAAACAGGACTATTGCTCAAGGTTTTAAGAAAATTACATATCTTACTAAATATCATAGTCTTATTTCTCTCAAAATAAAATAGTCAAAACTAGAAAATAATTTTAACAGGAAAGTATGTTAAATAACGACATATCATATAAAGAGTTTCATTGTTTAGTAGTTTCACATCTTCCTATCTCTAATGCACATTTTCTTATCTTCTGCATCATGTCTATCTTTCACATCTGCCTGTATTTTTCAAACTGCAGATTTGCATGATAGATCTTTTATTTCATATAAACTTGCCATGTCTTCAACTTTACATCTGTTGACCATGAATTTTATCACATTCTGATTACCAAATCTCCAAATGCAAATATGCCCACCATGTCTTCTACTGCATATCTAGCTGACAAGTCTTTTATTTCAATCTATGATTTCAATGTTACATTCTACCTGATATGTCTCCTATTGTATACATGTTGCCATATCTCTATTGACCACATATCTCACATATCTTCATATTTGTATTACACATGTATTTGGTATATCTCTTTCTATATATATATATATATATATGTGTGTGTGTGTGTGTCTTTTATTACATACCTCCAGGCCATGTTTGTTATTGCATATCTGTTTGTAATGTTTCTTACTATAAATCTACCTGTCCTGTAATCTGCTTCACACATTTATTTCTTATACATATATATTTCTATTATGTATCTTACTGTTTATCTCGCTATCTTATCTCTTAGACAAAAGTTCATGCTTTTGCATATCTGAATATCATTTCTTTTATAGCAAGTGCTGTTAATCACCTACTGCTCATTTGCTTCTGCTGTGTCTCATACTATACATCACCTGTTATGTTTTCTGTTGTACCTTTTTCTACCATATGCTATATTCATCATCCAGAAATTGTCATGTAATTAGGAGTTTTTTTAATGTCAATGGCAACATTTTTTTTTAAAAAAAGAAACAAATAAATTTCATTATTAAATAATTTTTCAGATAAAACTTGAAATAAATTTCGTCTGAGAAATTATTGTGAGATTGATAAAAAGATGTCTGATCTAAGTAAATGCATATATCATATCACTTTTTAAATGAGTTTAAAGTACTGAGAGTACTGAGAATAACATTCTAATGCAAAATATTAACTACATAAAAACTATGAGGATTATTATCTTCTTTAATGGTACTACTAGCAGCCTTACTGTATCTTTGCCACAGTTATTTATATCTAAAAAATATTTAATTCTTAATTTATCTATGAACATAACATCTAAATCATTCACTTTCTAGTCTCTTAAAACTGTGTCATGTTAGATTAAGAGGTTCTTATAATTTTAAATTTATAACTATGTATAATAAAAAAGTATAAGATATAAATTCACCTGTGAAATAGTATTTGAATTTTGACAGTTATTTTACTTTCCATAGATAACAATATAACTACTATTATATTACTATCAACATTTTGAACTGGGAATATGATTTTTGTTTATATAATTTCAATTATTTGCGTTTTAAACAAAAATAGTAAATTAAAAAAGTTGGAATTTAAGAAAAAATACTTTTTTTCTAAATTGCATTTTTTAAACTCATAGTATAGCTGCCCGGTTGTTGTAAAAAAATCATAGAGAACTAGATAATGAAATTTTTTACTGAACTTTAAAGATCTATAATCTAATATAATCACAATCACTTATTCTTTCGATTTCATCAAAGAAAAATTATAAAAGATTGTTATTGTTTTTGTTTTTTAAAGTAAAAGAACGGAATATAGATACTTAACCTTATCTTTTTCTGTTTGTTCTTTTATTTAATTTTAAAATAAAAGAAAATAAAGAATATCTTTTTAAATGAAATACTTTTTGTTGTTTTTGTTGAAGTATTTTTTTAAGATAATTACCTTATAAAAGAGTTTACATATTAAAAAAGTCTGTATTATAAATATATATAATAATAACGCATGTTGTTAGTATTCATGAATTTCAGCATCGTTGAGAAAGCTTAGATCCAAATATTGTGGATACAGAGAAATTACAACAATACATTTAAAAAGTAATAAAAGCATTATTTTTTTAAGGTTTTTTAAAACATATTTAAATAGCAATTTTATTAATAGGTACTTCTTTTTAATTAGGAAAAAAGAATTTGTTTTTAATGATTCTAAAAGTTACAATTCGTAACAATTTATAAATTTAAATTCAATGGCATTGCCTTTGAGAAAAACAGCAAAAATATGACTTGCATTATACTCGCATATAACACGACATATTGTAAACAATTTATTCATTTTTCCAACCAAATTTTCAAAATGGTATGTTATGGTACTTATATTTTTTTTATAATTTTTTTGTAAAAGTTATTTATATATAAATAAAAATTTAAAAACACTACCAAATGTAAGTCAATCTACATGATATGATTATTTTGGCTACAATCACATAATTACTATTGTTTATTCATCCAATTGAGGGAAAGTGCTTTTTTGTTGAAAACGGCGTTTTATTTTAATTTTATTTTATTAAACATAGAAGCTCCAGAAAACATGGTTCGTAAAATATCATATGCTTGGAAAATTTCATTTCAATATATATATATATATTGTATCGGTCGAAAAACCCAACCACAACAACAACCTAAACCCAAACTCAAAGTCAGATTCAAACTCAGCCGAACCAAACTGAATTCAAACCCAACTCACAAGCTCAGATCAAGTCAATGGATGATATAAGTGGATGGTACATGACTATGCACCAAGAAACTAGCTCAATGGATGATGATGATTTGAGACCCCTGATCTGACTTTACTAACATTAAATAAAATAACTAAAGACATTGATAAGTGAATTCATATATGTATGTTCGGGTTGCCAATACAGACAGTGAGCATTAATATTAAAATAATTATTGAATAAAAAAGAGAGTTAAAAAAACAAAATGTGTTAATAAAATGTTTAATAAGAATAAATATTTTGATTAGCTTTTATGATTAAGATTATATATATATATTTTACCTCTAGTCTTTAAACTGATTTTATACTAACAATAAGAATGGCAGTCATGATTGTATGCCAATAACGATTACACAATATTATAGGAGAATTATATATGTCTATGCCCTGACAAGAAAATAAAGGTAAATAAAGGTATTTGGTTGTGATAGAAATTATGATTCTAATTCTAAACAAAAGAATGTGAGATTTATTTTCACATTCGCAAATCAATTCACAAAGCGTAAGAAATGTATTTAGGGCATAACTTTACTATTTAACAGAAAACATTTAATTAGAAATGAATAAGCTTTGTTCAACTTTAATGAAATCAATTCATCATGATTTACAAGCATGAGAGTGGGCTTTATTTGAGCTGAGAAGTAAACGGTACTGATGTCTTATGAGCTATAAAATGGATATGAAAAATAATGGCTTGTCAGTGATTTAAGAATATAGCAGCACGGCTTGTATTTTACAAGTCTTTATGCCCTATCAAGGAAACGTGAAACACAGAAAAAGCCAGGTCGGGTATAGCTACGAACCTTTGTTGTTCCAATATAATGATGAACGTGCAAGTGGAGGAAGTGGTTTTTTCCTTGGTAATTAAAGTAAATCGTATCACCAATGACAAGCCTATGAAGCAAGAGATGGCCCTGCGTCAGCAACATTTGGAAAATGATGACTTGGTAATCATCGGTTTAAATAATAAAACCCAATTTATATAAAAAATGCTCTACATGATGACCTGATCAAGTTAAAGTAAAGTCAAATGTGCTTTAACTAAAAGTACTTAACGTAATTCTATAACTATACTAATCATGCCCTAAATATCATACCCTCCCTGAATATTAATAGAAAGAATACAATTTAAATTAGAATATATTCATTTAATTCCTTTATTGACCTTTTTGCAAAACATTTGTAAACTAGATAAAAAAAGCTGGGGACATAGGTTAGAAACTGAGCTAATAATTTATTATTAGCCATTGATAAAAATAGCAAAACATTTAATAAATTCTTTCGACTCGATGATTAATAGAATGGTATTAATCTAGTTCTAATGGGTGAGAATTACTATAAGACAATATTAAATGACTTGCATAAGGCAAATGAGACAAAAGGGATTATTATCGAGTCGAAGGATTATTGGCATACAATAAAAATAAATAATAATTATTTCATAAATATATAGACTACAGTTAGGGAAATGAACTGCCATCGTGAAAATGGGAAATTTAACAAAGTATTAATTTTAAAGACTAGAGATAGAGAAATAATGATACAAATAAAGTCATGATAAAGAGAAAAGGTTTTATAGTAGTTAATTTAAAAGGTGGTGCAAAATAAAGTTCAAAAACTGGACAGAAAGTTGTGGTTGTTTCAAGAAAAATATTACCGTTTCTTCTGTGGTTGGTTCCTTAGATTACACACGGCAGTGTTCCAGTTGGTTCAAATGTAGGTGCGCATCTTGTAAATTATTTGTCTAGCATTTTGATTGATTCTTGATTTTGGCAGCAAGATTGGCATGGAAAAGTTTAATTAACAGCCAGATTGAAGATCTTCTAGGGACTTCAGGAACAGCAGTCAGATTCCTGAAGTTTAGCCCCTCAACATGATGTAGACATTATTAAGATTTATAATTTAATACACATGTAGCTTCTTGTAGCACTTCTTTTGGAACTAATATGGCTTCTCCCTCTCCAAACTTTTCCAGGCTATTTATATCTGTTCTCTCAATGCCTTCAGGCTAAAGCTTAATGCTTTATCAAAGTTTACAAAAGCTCACTAATTGATTTTAGATACATTCCTTTGACAAGGCTTTCAAACTCATTAACTTGAATTCATTTTCTAATTAGAAAATGAATTTGTAAATCAGAAAAATTATTTTAATTAGGAACCATCCTTACATTTTAAATAATTATCTTTTTTTCTAATTAATAAAACTTTACTCATTGTTTTGGGAGAATGACGATTTGAAAGCTTTTAATCACTGAAAAATTAACCAAACTAGTAAAAGTAAAATATAAATGTTCCGACAATGAAGCTTTATAATGAATGTATATATTTAATTATTTAGAAATATATATGCACAATCCACGCAGTTATAACATATATAAATTCATGAATACTTTTATCATGAATTTATTAATGGCATTGATTTATTTAAATATGAAAGTAATTATTTTTAACACATGTTTATATATTGCTGGTTTTGAATGAAACTAGTGTGTATTGCACATATGAGGCCCCATTGCAGTTGGAAACTCATGGTTAGTACTAGGGTTTGAAGTGGGCTTCTGGTGAGATGTCATGAAGCTAGGATCGAACTTAGATCCTACTGCTTCATTTTTTCCACTTCAAAAAAAACCAATGGAAAAAAAATCTGTTTACTTACACATAATACATTCGAATAAGTTTACTTGACTAATTGGTAGACTCTGGGAGAACAGCATGAGCGTGAATACTATCATTTGTGCAAAACACAAAATTATACATGTCTCATTATAATAATTATGCCTAATATTATACTAGCTTATGCTGAATAAGTCAGTTAATCACGTGTCATTGTCCCTATGGTTGTGTCAGTCTGTTATCTGTATATATCCATCTGTACATTTAATAGTTGTCCTATTGTTTCCCTGGATCAAGTGGTCCATATGATTTAAACTTTTGAGGATGGCCATAGTCTTGGTCCTTCCTTGTTGGTGTCAAGTTCCCATAGTCTATTGCTGTCAGTAATTGTATGGCCTTTTCTATTGACATTGGGTACATCCCAAGCATGATTCTTTGAATCCATGAGGGTAAATTATGCCTGATCATCCAGATGATGTGTTGATCATTGTATTTGAAGGCTGTGAGGGATTTAAATGTGGTCACTTGTTGGATGAAGTAGGCTGTGTATCCCTGTCTGCAGTCTTCTTGATACCTCTGGGTGCTTAGTCTATGTAAAATACCCTCCTGCCTTTCTTCATTCCAATATTTTTTAACATGGCATTTCTCATACCCTTGGATCATTGTAGGTGGGTTTTTTAGTAGCTTCCACTATGCCTTGGCAGCTTCTCTTAAATAAGGGCTGGCTAATATAGTCTTTTCCTCCTCTGCAACAGAATGTAAACAAAAAAATTCTTTAACGCTATCTAAATGTGCTTATGGGTTCTCTCCTGGGTTGCCTTTGAAAATTTGAATCTGTATATAGTATATAAGAGATGGTCCCTGTAAATTTATCAGACTAAGTTGAGGAGTCATCATCCATTTCACATCTATCTTTGGTTTCATGTTATTAGTGGTATCTTTATCCATTCTTAGTATTGTAACCTTGTCATCTTTTTTTATTTCTGCATTTAAATCAGTTTCCTCTTCAATAAGTTCTCCAACTGTTTCCTGACTTGAAACTGCTTCTCCACTATCATCTTCTTTAATATCTATGACTCTTTTTAATGTGGTCTGAGCATCTTCACCATCTATTTTTGGGGCTTCATAAGAGTTATTTCTTGATGATGCTTTACATTCTCTGGGTTTGGGTTGGTTTGGATGCCTCATTTTTCCTCAAGTCTTAGAATCCACTCCATCATCATAAGCATTAACTTCCTGTCTTTCATTTCTCTGAGGAGGGTATGCAAAATCTCTCAATCATCGTGATCATCTTTAGTTGCCTTCCTGCTTTGACGGTTGCATTATTTCTTCAACCCGATTTTTGAAAGTGATCTCTTGCTCACTAGAGGTGGTTGAAGGGGCATCACTATTATCAGTCAATTCTTTATCTACTTGCTCTCCTTCCATTTTTTTTAAAATATATAAACACTATGGATAACAAAATTATGGTACTATTAATCTAAATACTTATATACTGATTTTTTCCTTAATATATTCAGTTAGGTTTCTGACTACTGGTCTCATTTGTCCCTATCTTCATTAGCTGCTATATATTAATTCACCAATCTATCTAGTCTACCTTTTTTAGTTTAGTTCACCTACATTTTTCTTTATCTTGCTCTGCTCCTACTGTTAATTCTTTGAATGAGACATGTATTTTCTTAAAACTATGAAATATAAGAGAAAATATTACTCATTTTTCCTTTGTTCTACTGTTCTCCCATGTCTGAAAGAAAAACTATACAAGTAATTAGTAACATACAAATATTGATATATTTTAGCAAGTAATAATAGTAAGAGAAGTTGGATACATTTGGTTTTTATTATTTAGGCAACTCACTCACTGAGGTACTGACAATCATATTTGCTGACAAATTTATTTATATGGTGCCAATCAGTAAATTGAGATCAATAGGACACGTGAAATAACCCAGTGACCCCCCAAACCATACATGATTGACTTAATGTTATGATAAAACAATTTGATTGCTGAATATTTATTATTATTAACAAATGATGTGTTATTGACCTGAGTTTGAATATAGGAGTTTAACTATTTTATTTTCAATAAGCATGAGGCTTTAAAAAAAATGTCAAAATTAATATTTTACACAAAACTTTTATTTGTTGATATCATTTTTCAATCTTGCTAGCATGAGAGCATGTAAACCATTGAAGCATTTTGCCAACTGCATCTGGCTGCTTGGTGTTACACAAAGGGTCTTCACTTGCTTTGAGGTTACTCTAGAAATCATTGTCATTAAAGCATATTGTCACACTACGTCACACTACATCGAACCGCTTGACATATAATTCCCAGTTTGAAGGTCTTCACCTGCTTTGAGGCTACTAAGAATAAGAAATGAACATTTAAATATTTGCTAGCAAAAAATACTTTTATATTAAAACTTTTAACATGATATCGATACTGGATAATTCTAATATAATGATTGATATAAACACTAATCAATTTTGACACAGAAAAATATTTCATCTGATTTTACCCCTTGCTTCACTCTTACTACTTTTCTAACAATAATTTTCTTCCCTCCTTACTATCATGAACATGTATTAACAAACATATAATATATATACTGAGATACATATAATTAATTTATATATATATATTAACTATCTTATTACTTTTCTTTTTTTTTAATTAATTATTTTGACTAACAAATCTTTTAATGAAGAGAACATTTACGTAATCTTGAAAACATTTAAGTATAAGAAATTAAAAAAAACTGACATTTTAATTCATTAAAATCATTTCAGTTATGCGTTATATATCACATAACTTTTTTTCTTAATATATACAACACTCTTCAAAAATATCACTCTCTACAGAAACATTTAATTTATTGAGGCCTCAATGACTGAGCAGATAAAATCATAATTACTCTCTACAGCGTGTGTGGGGTTTATTAAATCAAAACCCCAATGATTGGGTGGCCAAAAACATAATCACTGTACCAGTCAAAAAACCCACCACAACAACAACCTAAACCCAAACTCAAAGTCAGATTCAAACTCAGCCGAACCAAACTGAATTCAAACCCAACTCACAAGCTCAGATCAAGTCAATGGATGATATAAGTGGATGGTACATGACTATGCACCAAGAAACTAGCTCAATGGATGATGATGATTTGAGACCCCTGATCTGACTTTACTAACATTGAATAAAATAACTAAAGACATTCATTGATAAGTGAATTCATATATGTATGTTCGGGTTGCCAATACAGACAGTGAGCATTAATATTAAAATAATTATTGAATAAAAAAGAGTTTAAAAAAAACCAAAATGTGTTAATAAAATGTTTAATAAGAATAAATATTTTGATTAGCTTATATGATTAAGATTATATATATATATATTTTACCTCTAGTCTTTAAACTGATTTTATAATAACAATAAAAATGGAAGACGTGATTATATGCCAATAACAATTACACAATATTATAAGAGAATTATATATGTCTACACCCTGTCAAAAAAATAAAGGTAGATAAAGGTATTTGGCTGTGACAGAAACTATGATTCTAATTCTAAATGAAAGAATATGAGATTTATTTTCACATTCACAAATCAATTCACAAAGAGCAAGATACATATTTAGGGAATAACTTTACTATTTAACAGAAAACTTATTTAATTAGAAATGAATAAGAATTTGTTCAACTTTAATGAAATCAATTCATCATGATTTACAAGCATGAGAGTGGGCTTTATTTGAGCTGAGAAGTAAACTATACTGATGTCTTATGAGCTATAAAATGGATATGAAAAATAATGGCTTAACAGTGATTTAAGAATATAGCAGCATGGCTTGTATTTTACAAGTCTTTATGCCCTATCAAGGAAAGATGGAACACAGGAAAAGCCAGGTCAGGTATAGGCGTGAACCTTTGGTGTTCCAATATAATGATGAATGAGCAAGTGGAGGAAGTGTTTTCTTCCTTGGTAATTAAAGTAAATCATATCATCAATGACAAGCCTATGAAGCAAGAGATGGCCCTGCATCAGCAACATTTGGAAAATGATGACTTGGTAATCATCGGTTTAAATAATAAAATCCAATTTATATAAAAATTCCTCTACATGATGACCTGATCAAGTTAAAGTAAAGTAAAATGTGCTTTAACTAAAAGTACTTAACGTAATTCTATAACTATACTAATCATGCCCTAAATATCATACCCTCCCTGAATATTAATAGAAAGAATACAATTTAAATTAGAATATATTCATTTAATTCCTTTATTGACCTTTTTGCAAAACATTTGTAAACTAGATAAAAAAGCTGAGGACATAGGTTAGAAACTGAGCTAATAATTTATTATTAGCCATTGATAAAAATAGCAAAACATTTAATAAATTCTTTCGACTCGATGATTAATAGAATGGCATTAATCTAGTTCTAATGGGTGAGAATTACTATAAGACAATATTAAACGACTTGCATAAGGCAAATGAGACAAAAGGGATTATTATCGAGTCGAAGGATTATTGGCATACAATAAAAATAAATAATAATTATTTCATAAATATATAGACTACAGTTAGGGAAATGAACTGCCATCATGAAAATGAGAAATTTAACAAAGTATTAATTTTAAAGACTAGAGATAGAGAAATAATGATACAAATAAAGTCATGATAAAGAGAAAAGGTTTTATAGTAGTTAATTTAAAAGGTGGTGCAAAATAAAGTTCAAAAACTGGACAGAAAGTTGTGGTTGTTTCAAGAAAAATATTACCGTTTCTTCTGTGGTTGGTTCCTTAGATCACACACGGCAGAGTTCCTGTTGGTTCAAATGTAGGTGCACATTTTTTAAATTATTTGACTAGCATTTTGATTGATTCTTGGTTTTGGCAGCAAGATTGGCATGGAAAAGTTTAGTTAACAGCCACATTGAAGATCTTCTGGGGACTTTAGGACCAGCAGTCAGATTCCTGAAGTTTAGCCTCTTACCATGATGGAGACACTATTAAAGATTTATAATTTAATATGCATGTAGGCTTCTGCATGTAACTTCTCCAGCACTTTTTTGGAACTAATATGGCTTCTCCCTCTCCAAACTTTTCCAGGCTATTTATACCTGATTTCTCGATGCCTTCAGGCTAAAGCTTAATGCTTTATCAAAGTTTTCAAAATCTCATTAATTGATTTTAGATACATTCCTTCAACAAGGCTTTCAAACTCATTAACTTGAATTCATTTTCTAATTAGAAAATGAATTTGTAAATCAGAAAAATGATTTTAATTAGGAACTGTCCTTACATTTTAAATAATTATCTTTTTTCTAATTAATAAAACTTTACCCATTGTTTTTGGAAAAGGATGATTTGAAAGCTTATCGAAAGAATGTAGCTTTTAATCACTGAAAAATTAACCAAACTAGTAAAAGTAAAATATAAATGTTTCAACGCAATGAAGCTTTATAATGAATGTATATATTTAATTATTTAGAAATATATATGCACAATCCATGCAATTATACCATATATAAATTCATGAATACTTTTATCATGAATTTATTAATGGATTTGATTTATTTAAATATGAAAGTAATTATTTTTAACACATATTTATATATTGCTGGTTTTGAATGAAAGTAGTGTGTATTACATGTATGAGGCCCCATTGCAGTCAGAAACTCATGGTTGGTACTAGAGTTTGAAGTGGGCTTCTGGCGAGATGTCATGAAGCTAGGATCAAACTTAGATCTGACTGCTTCATTATATACATATATATATTCTAATATTCTCACAGATAAATGATAAATTCATAATATTTTTTTCTGGGAGCTTTTATGTAGTAAGAATATACTAGCTAAATAGCTGATGTTTCAGTACAGAGTTTCTTGCCTTTAGTATTTTCTCCCCATAATCACATTCTATATATACATAATTTAAATAAGTTAATTTGATAAATGTTTATAGGTTTATACAATATTAATAATTATAATTATTTTAATAAAATTATATTTATAAATAAAACTTTAAATATATTTATTGACCTAATAGCTGTTTCTCTTACTTAACATATTGTAACATATATTGTATTTTATTTTTAAATATTTATTGGTTGTAATTTTTTTTAATGAATAAGTTTATTTTCTACTTTTTTTTATTTTTTACAGATTTCACTAAAAACATAAGTTCAATAATATAAAATTAATCTAAAAAAATACATGAATGTTGTAAATTACTAATAAATATAAATAAACAGCAAAAAATAGTAAAAAAAAATCTTCAGGTTAAAACTTCTACTTTGACAAAGCAATAATTATTCTTTTAAAGATTAATTTTTGTCATACATAGTTTGATAAAATGTAACTTTGAATAATAAAAAACTCTCTTTAATATATTAAAATTAAACTTATAATTACAAAAAATCAGCAAAAAATAATAAGGGGTAATCACAGAGAATATTTTCATTTTTTCTCTGATGTTAAATTTTCACTGATTAAATTTGCTGCTAAAAAGCTGTTATAAATACAAATGCCAGTTACTTATTTAGAAATAAACAATTTTACCAAAAATAAATATTAAAAAAATAAATGGATTATACATAAACTTATTATTTTGTATAAACAAAAGATAATGCATGCATGCACGTTAGCATCATTTCACCTCTGCACAATATGATTACACTTTTCTTATTGTTTCTGATTAACTATAATTCTTCATATGATTGTACTTTAATTCTTAGTTGTTTCAGATGTCTAATTATTATAGTTAGAACTAATAAATCACACACAAAAAAAAATTCAATTAAAATTTATACACTAACCATTCAAAATGCATTTCTGCCATTAAAAGACATACCTAGTTAACCTTAGCATTGATGCATTATTAAAAGAAATAATATTTTTAATGGCCATATAATAATATATACAAAATATATGTTTTTGCATCCAATGTATATATATATAGATTGATCAATTTCAGTCAGTAATATATTTTCCTTTTCTATCTTTATCAATGTTATTATTAAATAAATACTTGAAAACAAATTATTATATAATGTAATATTTATTTTCTTAGGAAAGAAAAAATCCTAAACAGATGTCTTATACCTGAAGTTTAGATCCTGCTGAAATAATAATCTCTAATTTTACAAAAAAGCTAATAATAATCATCAGTAAGTAATCTTATACATTATTTTATTAAAATTTGATATAGAACAATTTTGAATAATTAGAAAAGCTTTTATTTTAAAATTATATAACAAAATTAATAACTTATTAATAACTTTTAAATTACTACTTAAAAAATATTTAATGTCCTAATTTTTTTTAATTATGTAATAATTATTATATTTTCTTAGCTTTTTGTTTTTATAATATATGAGATTAGTAAATATTTTCTCTTTTTTATTATGTAACTTAATTATTTTGTAAACCAAGTTAATAAAAAAAAGTAAATATAACATCATTAAATGTTAATATAAATTAGACAAAAATTCAAGAAAAGATTAAATAAATTATTTAAAAGTGAATTTAAATAAGCAGTCAACATATATATTTTTTAAAGTAATCAAAATATTGATATCATGAATTCATTTATCATTTCAAACTTTAGATCTTCTGATTTTTTTTATTGTTATAATAAATTAATAAATTATAGTAAGACCTGTGACATATTTTATGCAATAAACTTATATTCAGTGAAGTATTTTTGCTTATGATTAAATACTAGAATCTTTTATTTTTTAAACAGAGCATATCTTTTTGCATAGTTTCATGCAAATATATTAATAAAGTTAAGTAACATTTTGAATTTTTTTAAAAATTAATATTATAAAAACTGTAATAATCAGATAATAAGTATCTGTTGTATAAAAAAGTTTTACATAAAAATTAAATATGCAAGTAATAATTGAATAATAAAAATAAATTAACAGACAACAGAACCTACTTTAATCGTTTATCTTCTTCTCTTTCAAATGCTTCCTGCTTTTCAAAAACTTTTTGTAAAATCGCAATCTCATCAGGTGTTAGGTGAGATAAATTTGGTGAAGGAGGTGGTTTTGGAGGTTTTTCATCCAGATTTTTACTAGGATCTTTTTCTTCTACTTTTCCACCCACCACCTAAAAGTAAATTTAAAAAAGTGATAAATATGTTTTATATAAATTTGTATAAAATAATAACTATTTTCATAATAGTGTTTTAATTATAACTTACATTTTATCAATATAAATTCAAATATATATATAGATAAATAGATAGATAGATAGATAGATAGATAGATAGATAGATAGATAGATAGATAGATAGATAGATAGATAGATAGATAGATATTTTTTAATTATTTTTTATTTTATTTTAAGTGTCATAGCATCGGCCGGGACGCGAACCCGCAACCCGGGCAACTGCCTGCAAGTGCAAGGCAGTCGCGCTGACCTCTCGACCACCAATGCAAGACAATAATTATTTTTGTGCTTTAATACTAATTTTGTTGTAAATTATTTATACACAACGCATTTCAGGACCATCATGTATGAAAAAACATCAATTGCCTCATAACTGTTTTCTATTCAAATGATTATTGTATTGAAGAATAAACAATTTTTATTTAAATAGTTTGATTTTATTTTTTATAAAACATTTAACAACTTATTGCAATATGTAAGCCAAAATTCATTATAAAAAATTGGTAATGCTATTATTATTTGAAGTTTTAAATGCGTATAATATTAAGTGAATTATAAATTATTTCTCTTAGCACCATTGATCTATATACCTATTTTTTGTATCCTTATAAATAAAATATAATAATTTTTAATTTAATAAATATGATTAATAATCATTAAAACTACTACAAATGAATGGATGCTAAAAGTACCCTTGCTAACCAACATCCTAATAATAAAATAATATCTAATAATATCTTCCTGCTTGCTCTTATTTAATATATATAAGAAATAAATAAAATAAGTATTCAAATATAAATACCTATCTTTAAACTAACTCATACTTTATAATTCTCAAATATATGGTTCGATTATAATAAATAATAATCATAAGACATTTAGCAAGGTACAATGGTTGGCAAAAATTGAGAACACATCCCAAAACATATACCCTCAATGTCATAAGAATACTACCTTACTAAATTCACATAATAACACAATTACTTAATATTCCTTAATATTCCTATATCTTTGAAATACCCTAAATAATTTCAACATAATACTAATGAATTAAATCTCTATAATCTCAAGTTCTTTAAATATAAAATAAATGAATCAATTTAAAATCCTGTAGTTAAATATGATGAAGGATTTTATATTATATATAACTAACCCTGTAAATAATAATAATAGCCACATTAATAAAGAACTAAAATATCCCTTCAATTAATTTTATCAGATATATATTAAGATAGACAAACCTCATACTTTAATGGACAGGATTCAATCTACTCCACACTCCAACTCATCAACTATCTATCCAATTGAAAATCTGATGATGGAATGCTCAAAGGCCACCGTGAGGCCAAGATTCTTAGGTCAACCTGGGTGTGACAAGAATCTCAGCCTCAGGGTGGCCTTTGAGCATTCCATCATCATATTTTCAATTGGATAGATGGTTGAAGAGTTGGAGTGTGGAGTAGATTGAAACCTGTCCATTAAAGTATGAGGTTTGTCTATCTTAATATATGCCTGAGCACTTGTAGCATATATGTATGGAGATGATAATCTGGACCAACTGATGACTGCTGATTTAGCATGAAAAATGTATATTGGTGGTTATTTATTTTTTCAACATATATGTGTTCAAGTGTATCAGTGTTATGAGATAGTGTGGAGAGTGATGAGTCATGTAAAACTCTGTGCTCATATACCCTACATATTACATATATAAACACAGGTATATAATAAGCCTGTGTGTTTCAGTTATAACAATGGTAAATAGTAACAATAAGAATATAGAAATTTAAGGTCTTTCAGTTAAGTTGTAATCATTATCAACTGAATTTCAGCAAGTGAAAAGCAGATGCCACATGATTTTCCAAAAACCATATAGGTAAATATTATCAGATTGTCTATTTATTATACAATCTTTAAATTGGTTTATAAGAATGTTCTCTTTAATTTTTCTTTTTCTATGATTTTCCTTCATCTTGCATGATCTGAATTAAAAGAAAATTTAGTTACAACATTTTTCATCATCAAAGAAAATTTAAGCAGTATTAGACTAATTATTTATAGCATTTTTATACAATTATAGAGTTTATTAAGTTGCATCTTGATTCATAGTGTACAATTTTTGCATCAACATATAATTTGATAAATAATATTACTGTTCCTTCAATGTGAACACATTAATAATTTTAATAATCATATTAGTAAAAAACAGTAATATTATTAAATGATATATGGCTGCAAAAAATCATACTTTGCTGAATCAAAAAGTGCTTTAGAAAAAAGGTTAAATGAATGCTAGTTAATCTATAATCATATAAAAATACTAAAAATAATCAGTATAATACTTCCTCAGTTTTCTTAGCCCATGGAAAATGTTATAATCTTGAATTTACATTTATTAAGATTGAAGAAAAATTAAAGAGGTAATTCGTAGTAACCATTTTAAAGATTGTATAATAAACAGACAATCACTTCATGTATGCTTTTGGCCTGAAAAAAATCAGTTAAATTGCAATGCAATCCAAAATATTTTTGCTTAAATTTCTATATTATTACTATTTATTGTTCAGCATTACTATATTTTAAAACTGTTAAGTATACTTTTAATGGGTAACATCATTTTATATATAAACTAACTACTAAGTAAAGTTTAAAGAAATCGGCCAATAAAGTCAGTAGTAACATATTAGCTATTTGATTTGTTGATTTATAAACTGTGTCAGAGTATCTAATTTATGTGTCATTTTTAATTAAGCAATGTGTACATTTTAATTATATATACATGATAAATAATAATGGTTTTATGCAACATTCATAGCAGTGTTAAATTTAAATTCAGTCTAATATTTGTGTAAATTTTGAATTGATGATCAGAATTGTTAGCAAACCAATAAAGTTCTGATTAAAACAGGCAAAACTCTCCATATAGTATTTCCACTCAGTGCAAGCCAGTGTAATCAATGATGCCAGAAGGCTTGGCATAAAATCCCCATCTAGTGCCTACTCATCCAATATCCCCAGACTAGTTTCTGGCTTGTGGCCTTCATCAGTGAGGATCCTTGGATCTGAGAGCACTGCACTTAGATTGTAGGATCTATTGCAACCCTCTAGCAGCCACCATTTATCTCCACTTAACTAGAAAATATGAGTCTTAAATTGGAAACATGATAATATTTTTAATCCAAGCGCGTTAGCTTATATATCCATATAGGTCTGAAGTCATAAGATTCATAGTTTTGTAGTTAAGTAAAGATAAAAGGTGACTGCTGGAGGATTGCATTAGATCCTAAGATCTAGGTGCAGTGCGCTCAGATCCAAGACTCCTCACTGATGAAGGCCACAAGCCAGACACTATTGGATGAGTAGGCACTAGATGGGAATTTGATGCACAAGCCTTCTGGCATTTATTGATTACTCTGGCCTGCACTGAGTGGCAATACTTTATGGAGAGTTTTGCCTGTTTTAATAACAATTATAAGAAAGCACAAGAAATGGTGATCATGTAATGTTTATTGGCTTAAAAGTTCTGATTAGTAAGATTAATTTTTACACAGCTCATATTGATTTCCGTTTATGATAGTTATAATCCTAAATGAATAATTGGCCTACAGAAAATTGAAAGACACAACTTCCTTGTGAAAAATTCTGTTCAAGAATTTATGTTTATTAAGTAATATAACCCACATTACGTTTTAAAAGATATAAAAATCAATTATCAAAAAAAAAAAAATTAACTATGGACTAAATCTTTGTATCTGGACCATTCCACCTTAAAATGAATATTAACATATTATAAAAGAATCCAGAAATTAATTGAAATTTTAATTAAAAAAGACAGCATATAAATAAAATTAAAATTATATTATGTAAATACAATTTAAACATTATTTACAAATTCGTTTAAAGCTTTACTTTTATATGTAAATGGATTACAAACTTCCTCAACTTTAATCAATGGTATCCAATAATTATCCTTAGATTGGTTTGATGTAAGGAGAAGTGCTCCTGAAATTATTATTTTTCAAAACATTAAAAGTTTTATGAATTATAGTTTTGTTGCTAATTACAAATCTATTGATTTAAATTTGATGCATAATGTTTAAAAAATAGATATAATGCTTATTATGGTTTGCTATAGTATTAGATCTTTCATAATTGACAAAATAAAAACACTTGAGTCATAGTTTTTGTAATAATAATATGTTTTTACAAAAACCTGATTTCATAGTCACAGTTCATTCAAATAGATGAATGAAAGAATAAAAAAATTATGATTAATAATAATTGTACAGCAACCCATGTAATAAATATATTGTGATAAAAATGGAAAAAGAATAAAAAATAAAAATCATCAAAGACTGTATGCCTTATAAAAAGTACTTAGCCTTTGATCATCTAATATTATAATTTACAAAACAACAGAATGCATTCTTGCTTTAGCATTGCTTATATGTTATGTGCAGTAAACCCTCATATCTGAGAGTTGTACCATTATCTATCAACTCTGGATCCCAATTAATAATATGAGTTCAACATTCAATTGGCAGATAGTAATTGCTGTCAAAGCTAATTATATAGTAATATTTATAGCAGTTCTATAGGCTTACTTTTATTTTCAAAGAATATAATATTCTAATCAATGACTATATAATGTAGTATCTGCTTATTTGACAAAACTGGTAATTTCTGTTGGTTTTCAATTTCATTTTGAAAGTCTAATTATGAATAAGTTAATATGAAATTTTTTTATTTATTTATTTAAAAATACATCAAGTCCCCACAAGAGAGTTCATTAAAAAAAAAGAGTTGCATGTGATCTCTCTGGTAAGCACTACTGACTTAACTCATATGTTTGATAGATTAAAGTGAAAAAAAATAAAATAAGGAAAGTAAAATGTAAGTTTTGTATAATGCTGATTACCACTTATAGAAGTGCTGAAAAAAATAAGTAGTTGAATAAAACTACTTTAGAAGAAAATTAACATGTTTGGTATTACAGTGGTTCCATGATATACATTAACATTTTTTTCAAGCTCCCCTCGTGTCCTTTCGTACATTGTGTATAGTAACTCACATTTTAGTGATAAACATGTATTAAAATGCAATATGTATTGTTTATTGAACTGAAAGTGTACAGTATTTTTAAGCATGCATATTTATAAAACAGAGAAGCATTTTATATGTATAATAAGCATATATAAATTAAAAGTATAATGTAAACAAAATTTTAAATAATAATATAAATATTAATAATAAATTTAGAAGATACATTGTTACATATTTCTTATTCACTAAAAAATAGAATAAAAATACTGTAGTATTTATTTTATAAAGTAATTAGTGAAATGTCTGACTTTTATCACAATTAATTGCAAGGAAATCAAGTCATATATCATGTGACTTAATTTAATAAACTTGAATTACAAATAGTTATATAATGAGAATATCAATAAGTCTCCCCAATAAAAGCCAGAGCTAAAAAGTGGTCTTTGGATAGGGATATTCTGAAAAACTTGTTAAGAGCTATAGACACACTCATTATATCAGAATTAAGTATGCCCTGGATAATTGTTTTTTTCAATAACTTGTTTTCTTATAAAGTATAAGTGTGCAAACATAATAAGTTGGTCTGGTTATCAAAATACCTATAATCTCTCTAGCTGTTTTGATGATTTTAATCAGTACTAATGTTAAATATGCTTTAAAATTTTGTAAAACTTTTAGCATTATGCTTAGACAATATTTTATTGCATGGAATATCACACATTAATTTCGGAAAGAATAAACTAAAGAAGTTTTATTAATGAATATAAAGATAGAAAAACAGCTGCTTGCATAATTTATAATTTATTTACAAATTTTTATTTTTTTAAATGTGGTCATGCATGGTGCTTAGAAGCAAAAAATGGCTACTTCAATATTATAAAATGCACTAAATTTGTGAATTTTAATGTTTTTTTTTGTTTATTTACATTTTGTTTGTTTATAATTTTTTGAACATAAAATAATTGAAGTTGTATACTTAAATACAATATAGTTCAAAGTGTCACTGAATGTTTTTAATCAAAAGTGTAGCTTTATTTCTTTTAATAAAAGTCACTGCATTTGATATTCATAAATTAACACTTTAATTAATTCATAATAAACTTAGTCATAAGGAGCACCAAAAATTTATCTTGAGAATAAAAATGAATGGCAGAAACAGAGTAATAATTTTAAATTACAGTGGATGTGTGAACCATGCTGTATATTACTTACTGTACAATTTCAATTATATGCCATCCATACAAAAATGTAAACAAACAAACAAAAATGTGAACAAAAAACAAAAAACCCAATAAAATTCACAAATTTTATAATATTCAGCCACCATTTTTTCTTCTCTGAGTACTATATACAATTATAAATAATAAAATTTCTTTGGTTTATATTAAAAGCAAATACATTTTATTTTTCCATTATCACCCATTCTGAAATTGATGTACAGCATTTCATATAATAAATTATTTTCTAAGAGTAATGTTTTATAACATTTTAGAACATACTTAAAGTCAATACCAACTTAAAAGAAGTAACTAAAAAAGTTTGTAATTTCTTGATACTGAGACTAGTCTATTACTTTCTATACAAGAGAAAAAAAATATTTTTAAAAAAGAATATTTCCCATAGTATATTTAATAATGGCAAAAGTCAGATATTTAACTAGTTATTTTACTTTAAGAATAAAAAAATATGATCATTTTATTTTCTTATTCTTATTGCTTCAGTGTATGCATGCAAAAACACACTCTCTAAAATATATATAAATAGACAAAACTCTCCATACAGTAGTGCCACTCAATGTAAGCCAGAGAAATCAATAGATGCAAGAAGGTTTGTGCATAAAATCCCTATTAAGTCTATACTCATCCAATATCCCCAAACTAATTTCTATCTTGAGGCTTTCATCAGGGAGGAGCCTTGGATCTGAAAGCACTGCACATAGATCTTCGTATGGGGACATTGGATGACTAGGCACTAGATAGGGATTTTATGCACAAACTTCATTACATCTATTGATTACTCTGGCTTGCACTGAGTGGCACAACTGTATGGAGAGTTTTGCCTGTTTTAACAGCTTCAGCAAGCATAAGAAATGGTGATGATTTGATGTTTAGTGGTGAAATATATATAAATGTGTTCCTTTAATTTGTTACTAATAATTAAATTATTATTATTTTTTTAAAATTTTGTGTACAATATAATCTTAATTTCATACTATATATATATATAATGCTTCAGATCTGCAGACTATATATTCCGATATATAATGCTTCAGATCTGCAGGAAATGTTGCAGGAATTATCAGATGAAAGTAGGAAAGTAGGACTAAAGATAAATGTTAAAAAGACTAAAGTAATGTTTAATCGATTTGCTCAAAATATGAAAATAAAGATTGATTATGATGAATTAGAAGAAGTTAACAATTACAAATACCTTGGTCAGATTATTAATACAGATGGAAACATAATGGAGGAAATTAATCATAGAATTAAACTTGGTTGGAGTGCTTTTGGTAGAAATAACTTGATACTAAAAGGAAATATGCCTATGTGTTTGAAAAGGAAGGTTTTTAACAAATGTGTTTTACCAGTTCTTACTTATGGATCTGAGACTTGGACACTTAATAGAAGAGCAATTCAGAGACTTCAGACCACTCAAAGAAGTATGGAGAGATGTATGTTGGGAGTAACAAGAAGAGATCGTAAACGCAATGTATGGGTAAGAGAATAAACAGGTGTTACTGACCTCATTGAAAAAATTAAAAGATTGAAGTGGAGTTGGGCTGGACATATTGTTAGAAGAGATGATAATAGATGGACAATTGAAATTTTAAACTGGGTTCCAAGAGATTGTAAAAGACCCAGAAAGAGACCACATGTGAGATGGATGGATGAAATAAGAAAGTGTGCAGGGGTGATGTGGAGAAGAGAAGCTAAAGATCGGAGAAGATGGATTAAACTTGGAGAGACCTTCATCCTGCAGTGGATTGATAATGTTTGATAATGATGATATATATATATATATAAGCATAAGTGTTGAAAAGTCCACATTGTTGCAGTGCAATAAACAATACATATTCTATTTTAATCAATCTTCATCAATAAAATGTGAGCTATTATATGCTATAAACACTTTTACACAAGGGGAGGGGAGATTGGGATAAAATATAATATATTTTGTATTTCCATTGCCTTTAATAATATATATATATATATATATATATATATATATATATATCATTATCCCAGATTAGCTTTAGGCACTATTTCGCTTATTATTTCTAAATAATTCATGGGCAATTTAAAAGTATTGCATTAAGTAATGTTTTAGATGACTATTTATTAGTCTGCATTATAGTGACATGTTTATTTCATGTTTAAAGAGGTTTATTTAAACTTCATTGTAACAATATTTCATACTCTGTAGTCAAGCTGCAATCTTTAAGTGTCCATATATATTCAATGGACCATTAGTAAGAATGGATTTCCATTCTTGCTATTAAAAGGTGTGAAGGTTGCCTTGACAGCAGTTAGAAATATTGGTTGCTATATTTACAGTGAATGTTTAGGTGGTTACTGGTTGGAAACTAATTATATATATATATATTTATATATATATATATATATATATATATATATATATATATATATATATATATATATATATATATATATATATATATATATATATATAAAACATTTATAAAAAATATTTTGTTCAGATTATTGTTTCAGCTAGAGACACTTTTAAAACTTGCTAATTAGGCACATAGTTTTAATTCTAAACTTCCAAAAAATATGTTAGGTTTATATAGATCATATTAAATAGCATTTTCTGATATATCAGTCTAATTCAAGAAATGCATTTACATTGCACTAATGATAACAATTAATATAATACATAACTTTTTTTGCACTTGTTAAGGCAAATTCATTTCATTCCCAATTGTTACAAGGAAACCTTTAGCCTTCATAGGAGATAATATACTTAAATCAAGACTGCATATTCCACTGGAATAGTTAGAAAATATAATTGTTTTAAAAAGCAAAAAAAAAGTCTAATAGTGTAATTATTGTATGGTTCAATTGCTGTTTAAGAAATCATGTGATGTTCAAGTATTCCATTAAAAATTTAATGACAGTACTTCTACTCAGTTATATTAATGGTTTTTTTTTCTTTTTATTTTATACAACTGGGAATTACTCCTGGGATATTTATTTCTTGAGTTGTCTTCTATACACTGTGCTTAAACACATCAAACATTCAACTACTAATGAATTATTACTAATAGATATAAATTAATTTAAACCTTGAATCTAGATTACCTAAAGACTCTTTAATGATGATCAGGTGTTCTCTTTGTAAGAAATATGTTAAAGAGGGTACCAAAAATATAATTTCCATTCAAATGCCATGTTAAAAATATAATAATTTTAAATGGTTCTAAGTTTTCAGTAGTATGAAATTAAAGTTTACTAGAATATAATTTATAAGTTGTCTACACAAAATGTGTGTGTGAAATTGTGAGAATATATGACTGTATGTATAATCTATCTCTAGTTAACTATTCAAAAAGCAAAATGGAATTAAACACCTAAACCATAGTTTCAAACTTCCTTATTATTACACCAACTATAAAATTTTATTATATATATAAAATTAATTTGTAAATAAAAGAAAATGACATTTATAAAATAAGTTGAAGCTAATATTTCAATATTTTCTAATGCTATATTTACAATTATTTTTTAAGTAGTTTTCACTGTTAGGATTTAACCCATTTATAAAAATATATTAAAAAATAAAAACATAAATCATATATAAGATGTTGTAAAAGAAAATTGAGTTAATAGATTTTTATCTTTTTCTATAAAAATCAATCACAAAAACTGTTTAAAAAAATAATGGAAATCTTTTAATGTTGTTAATAATAATCTTCATCCAGCTTATGATAAAATCAGGTATAAAAAACATCTTAAATCAAAATTAAATACTCAATTAACTAAAAATAAAATTACTTCCACCCTAAAAGCATATTAACAGCAATATTATTATTTTTATTTTAAGAGATTATTATTTATCAATTAATTGTAACTATAAATTATATGTTATCATCTTCATTTCACAAATGAATATAACCATTTCAACTCGATGATTATATAAAGAAATATTAAGCCATAAAAAAGATCACATATATAACATTTTGGGCTGTAAAAAGAAGTTTGCTATTAACTTAAAGATGACCCTTTGATTTGTCTTTCAGGCCTTAAAGGAAGTGAATGGGCGAAATTTCTAATAGCCATTCAATAAGTTCTTGTTGTAGAAATTATTACTATATGATTATACCTATGGTAAGGAAGATGGTTGGAATGCTCACCAATATACATAATCCAGTGTGGTTAATTTAGTGAAATTTCCTAATGAGTTTAAGATTAATATACTCCATATTTTTTCTTTTCCAGTTGTCTGATAGTTTTTAACTAAAACATCAGTTGACTGTTTGTGGAGGTAAGATGAATATGTGTGAATGACATCTTTTTTTCTTTAATAAACATTTACAGTCATACAAAACTAAATGATGTCCCTCATTTTCAGAAGGTTATAAATTACCAGAAGGATCAGCAGTTGTTGATTAATTTCAGCTACTTGATAATTTTTTATTTGAGTACTGGGAAAAAGAATTATTTGGTATTAAATGAAAAAAATTTGGGTTTTATGAATGTAACAAAAAAGATGGAAAAGACAATTAATTTAAAAAGTTGATTTATATTTTATGTACTATAAAGACAAAACATTGAAAGTATTTAATTGGAGTGTGATTCATTTTAAATAAAAAGTGGAATAAGTTTATGGAGATTGGTAGGTCATTAGACTTGTTAAAAGATTAGTTATTAAAATAAATAAAATATACCAAATGCAGATAATTCAGGCTTATGCCTCAACAAGGTCTTTTTATGATGAAGTACAGGATTTTAGGTAGATATACAAAATGCTTTTAATCAGATCCCACAATATTTTAAATTGTCAGAAAGATTTTAATATTAGAGTTGATAGATGATAATATGACCATGTAGTGGTTAAATTTGGTGCTGACAACAGAAATTAAGAGGAGACAGATTTGTGATGTTTACAGAAAATGAAAAATTGCATTATGAATTTGTTCTTTAATATATAAAATTAACAAAGCGTATGACACACTTGAATGAGAAGCTATAAAGATACACAGAAAATATTACACGCTAAGCGCTTTCGAGGCCTTTTGCCTCATATTCATAATGAGGCAAAAGGCCTCGAAAGCACTTAGTGTGTAATAATTTCTGTGTATCTTTATAGCTTCTCATTCAAGTGTGTCATGCGCTTTGTTAATTTTGTATATTAAATTATCGAATGAGAAGTCTTAAAATCTTTAATTTATTCTTTGAAAAATGCTAAACAGAAATAGGTATGGAAGCATTTAAATAAAGTTAAATTGAATTAGATTATATTTTTATTAAAAGAAAATATCTATTATAAGATTGTAATGTTCTTAATAGATTCAACACAGGAAAGGATCATCAAATAGTGAGTTCTAAGATATGTGCTAATGCAAAACTAAAAATACAAAACCTACTACAAAAGTCAGTATTAAAAGTTGACATTCCAAACTTTCAGAAACTCTCCAAGGAATTAAAATTAGAACTTGCAAGTCATTTTAAAATATTAACATACTTTGAAGATAGTTCACATTTGACAGAAATAATAAAATATAAGTAACATTCTATTGTGATACAAAAAAGAAACAATTTTATAGCAAATTTTCTACTAAAACAAGACAAGGTATAAAGAAAAGAAGGAATATAACATGAATGTCTGAAATTTCATAAAATGTAATGAAAAAGAATGTGGTGGACGAGAGGTCAGCGCAACTGCTTTGCACTTGCAGGCAGTTGCCCGGGTTGCTGGTTTGCATCCCGGCCGATGCTATGACACTTAAAAAAAAAAGAAAATATATCCATATATGGATATGGAAAATTATGAAAGAGAATAAAAATCTCAAAAGTATAATGCAACAACTTTGTACTAGAAGATAAGTTATTCAAGAATAAATAGAAAAGAAGAAACTTATTAAAAAAAGAAATGATATTATAAAATGTATTGAAGGATTCTATAAAAAAAATTATATAGTTATAAAAAATATTTTTTTACAATTACTGTATTTCCTAAATCACCAAATGAAAAAGAAAAGGCTCTAAAAAGTGACAGAATTATTACTACTATTTTAAGGGGAAGCAAGTGAAGGAATAAAAAAAAATATTGAAAAAACTACATATTTAATGTCTAAATGATAGAGATGTACTAGTAAGATGATTGGAAGAGGGTAGTAATAATAGTGAGATCTATAAAAGGTGACAAAAATAAACCATTAAATATAAACCTATCTACTGATCTATCAATTCTATACAAAATTTTTATCAATACAACTACAATTATTTTGGATTCTTATTGACTAAATAACAATATAGGTTTAAAAGTGGCTTTATTACAATAGATCAAATCCACATACAAAAAGTTATAGAAATGTCTTAGTAAAACTGTTTTATCATTATGCTTTGGATTTGTAGATTGTGAAAAGATCATGGATTTTATAAGCATTTCTACAGTAATTAAAACTTTTATTATTAGCTATAGACTCAGAATATTGTCATGTTCTGAAGAATATTAAAATATTTTTACTTTAGATTTACAATAAGTATATTGTTGATTAGAATGGAAAGTTAAGTAAGTAAAAATAATGGAAATATTTAAGTTACCTAGATTTTGCAGATGATATAATTATTCTTGCAAATAATTATTCAGAGTTTCAGAAAATATTGCAAAAGTTATTAGATAGGAATAAAAAAGTAAAATTAATGATAAATTCTTAAAAGTCTAAAGAAATGTTCAATGGATTTTCTCAGAAGCAAAAAATAAATATTGATAATTGACTAAGATAATCGTAATGGATAAAAGTAATCATAGAAGTGATTAGAGATAAAGTGTTTTTGTGATAAATAATTTAATATTAAAAAGAAATATTCCTATGTGTTTGAATAGGAAAATCTACAATATATGTGTTGTAACAATTCTTACTTACAGATCTGAGATTTGGATATTTAATAGAAGAGCAATTCATAGGCTTCAGATCATTCCAGAAAGTATGTAAAGAGATCAAAATTGAAAACAAACAGCCATCAATGACACCACTGGCAGAATTAAAAGACTAAAATGGAACTGGTCTGAATATATGTCTAAAAAATGATAACAGATGGACAGTTCAAGTTTTAAATTGGGTCTCAACACTTTGTAAAAAAAATCTAGAAAAAAAACCTTATATGAGGTAGATAAAAAAAGCTATAGATTATAAAAATGGATTAAACTTATAAAGACATCTATCCATGAGTCAATAATAATTGAAATGATATTGGTGATGACTTTAGCACTACAACATAAGTTACAAAAAGTATCAAGTACAAGACAAAAGTAAGACATAAAAATAAATGACTTTTCAAAAATAATAAATATATAAAGATTTAGAGTAAGAAATTGAAAATTAACTCAGATTATATGTATAAATGGAAATTAATTACAGAAATAAATTTGGATAAAGTGCTTATAGTAAAAATAATATAATGCTAAAACAAAATGTAGTCATATGCTTAAAAACAAAGATTTTTGTTAAATGTGTATTTAATTAATGCTTATATACCAATATGAAACTTGAAAATTTAATAGAAGAGCAAATTCAAAACATTTTAAACAAATTAATGAAATATGAAGAGATATGTTGAAAATAAAAAGAACAAATAAAATGTGATAAATATCATTAATTTCATTGAAAAAATTAAAAGGCTGAAATGAAATTCCAATTGACACTAGTAAAGATGAAAATAGATGGATAACTGAAATCATAAACTAGATTCTAAAAGACTGTCACAGACATAGACAGAGATGATATATAAAACAGATAAATGAGATAATAAAATTAGTTGATAATATGTGAAGAAATAAAGCTATGAATTTGAGAAAACTTGGAGATATCATCATTCTGCAGTAGAATGATAAAAAATGAAGATGATGTATATTTGTAAATCATAATATAAAATTATAATTTATGTTTCATTCAACACACATATGAATATTTAATCAATAATAAGTATCAACAAAAGTATCTTAAGAATATATAAATTTTCTTAGAACTTAAAAATTATCTACAAACATTATTCTGAATTATATATTTAAACTTTTATATTAAAGATAATATTTAAAGCTCATAATACAACTAATATTAATATATGAATGCATCATAATTATCTTATTTCATTAATGTAGTAATTATTCTATTAATTTTTATATTTTTATATCAATAATTTAATATATATATTGTACCAACCTTGAATTGGCACATAATAATTTTGTTTAAAAAAATTATTAAAACAAAAACTATTCATTAAAAGAAAATGTATTTAAAAGTTTAAGAGTTTTATTACAGTTTGTTTTCCAAAAAAGGAAAAGTCAAAGAGTTTGAAATAAAAGTTACAATTAATTAATTATAAGGGGGGGAGGGGGAGTTTTGGTTAGAAAAGTCAAACTAAAAGTTTTGAGTTTAAACAGTTGTCATATTATTATTAGTAGTTGAAATATAATTCAAAAGTCTAAAAAAAATATAAATCTCTTTATTTAAATTAAAGAAAAAAAAGTAATCTTAAAACTAGATTTGATTTTAGAATAGTAAAATATATATGTGTGATTGTCAATAATAGAATAAATATATGCGTAATAAATGTTATTATAAATAAATGAAAGTCAAAGATTTAAAAAAACACCGCGATGGCTATTAAGTTAAACAAATATAAAACAACACGTTTGCATGGCTACTACTAATTAAACAATCTTCAAATACATGAGATTATCAAAGGAATTTTGACAACAGATACTACCGGAGGATATTAAAAGCACAACATGTCATAGATATAAATAGCCAATTTTTATCGGACATTCAGTGAAGAAAATCAGTCAAGTTAATTGCATCAGACTTACATTACAGTTTAGTACAATCTAGCAGTTTATTATGAATCAATCAAGAATGCAGTGTTAAAACCACAGAAAACATAAGTTCTTTCTCAAGCCTGGAGTCTGGTAGAACAGCAAAATCTGCCCATGAAAATCATGTCTGCTTAACAGACGGAAGGATCTCTGTCAATATCTAATTGTCTCAAAGTATAGCACCAATGGATAATAATCAAACTCCTCAAGAAACGTCCTAACCAGTTAGAGATATCCCATTAGATATATTTCATTAGAAGCAGCAAACAGCAAGCAGTATACCCATTCTAAAATCCTAGGTAAAACATTTTCTTATTTTCATTTATATAGTAGCAATCACATTCATGTGAATCCTCCAAGAGCCAAATTATATGAACTCTATAGCACATAAAAATGAACTATTAATTTGTGTGTTTTAAGTATATGTGTTTAAATTTCAAATACTATTTAATGATTTACTATTATATATGTTAGTGTATGAGTTAATATGTGCGTGATCATTATATCAGTGTTATTAGTTGAATTAGATAAATATCAGTGTTCTGTTAATAAAATTTATAAAATATTTAAAATTAGTTTAATAATGTTAATTAAAGTAAATTGTCTTAAACTTAAACTTTATTTGTCGGTCAATTTTTTTCATCAATTCTTTTATCCATTTTTACCAATTCTTTTCACCACTAATTTTGTATAATCTGTTAGCGATTACAAGTAGCTGAGCTAGTCTATGGGTATCACTTAGGCAATGAGTTAGTGGCCATTGTTCAAAGTGTGTTGTTTATTCTTCTGAATAGCTGGTGCCCATGTTTACATAAAACAAAAAAGTGCTTTCAACTTGGTGTCGAACTCAACAGTCGAGAAGAAGTTATGTCTTGGAAATGTAACACTAGTTATATACTTTATAGCTATCATTTGGGCATACATATTCTCCGAGTATGTTCTTCTCTGCCTAAGAGACCAGTGTTTCGATCGTCCCATATTCAAACCCGGTATAATATATATATATTAACTGAAAAGAGACCCTTTGATTTCTCATGGAGGCCTTAAAGGAACCGAGCAGGGCAAATTCCTAATGTCCATCATACATTCTTGTCATTTCAGCTGTTATTACTATGTGATTATTTATATAGTATATGAACATGAATGGGCTGGTCACCAACGTGCATTATCCAGCATGGTGAGTTTATTGGCATTATAGCTCTGAGTTTAAGAATATTTTTCCAATATACACAATTATAACAGACAAAAATAAATCATGGCCCTTATTCCCAGGATCCTGGCTGTAAAGTCATCAAAGTGGTTGATGGCTGAAGGCGGAGGGTGCTAAGAATCCCCTGATTGCAGACTGGAGGCTACCATTTGATGACAACTTTTTATTTAGGTGCTTACAACTGCAGATCACTGTCAAGTGAAGGAAGATTGCAAGAGTTAGAAGAACTGTCTTAAATTAAATGGGACATTATTGGACTTTCTGAAGTTAGAAAAAAAAGTGAAGAAACAATTAATTTAAAAAATGGACTTATATTCCACTATAAAGGCACACATATTGAAAATACTAGTGGAGTAGGATTCATTATAAATAAAAAATGGAAGAATAACATTGTGGAAATTGATGGTGTATCGGACAGAGTGGCAAGATTAGTTTTACAACTTGATAGCAGATACCAAATGCAGATAATTCAGGTTTATGCCCCAACAAGTTCTCATAGTGATGAAGTAGTAGAAGATTTTTATATGGATGTACAAAAGGCTTTTGATCATAGTAAACAATATTTTAAAATTGTTATGGGAAACTTTAATGCTAGAATTGGTAAACAAATGAAAGATGAAAATGTTGTAGGTAATTTTGGTTATGGTAATAGAAATGAGAGAGGACATAGACTTGTGGATTTTGCAGAAAAAGAAAAACTTTATATGATGAATTCTTTTTTTTTTTGAGAAAAATGTTAAAACAAAATGGACATGGAAGCATCCAAATGAAGGTACATCAGAATTGGATTACATTTTGACTAACAAAAATACATATTTCCAAAGTGTAATGTTCTTAATAAATTTAACACAGGAAGTGATCATCGATTAGTAAGATGTTAGATACATGTTAATGCAAAACTAGAGAGACAAAAATTATTAAGAAAAATAATATTTACAGTTGATATTACTAATCTTCAGAAACATTCTTATAAATTGAAATTAGTACTTACAAATCTGGGTCAAGTATTAGTAGATTTTGAACATGATTCAGATTTGAATGACATTAATAGAAAAATAACTGATACACTTTTAAAAACTGGAACAAAGATAGCTTGTAGAAAAAAGCAGCAATTGATTAATAAAATTTCTACTGAGATTAGAGATTTTATGAAGAAAAGAAGGAATGTGAGGATATACAACAATGATGCATTAAAAAAGATTGAATATCACAAATTTTGTAAAATAGTGCGGAAAAAAGTTGAAAATGATATAAGAAAGTATAATTGTGAACTAGCAAGAAAAGCTGTAGAAGAGAATAAAGGTCTAAAGAGTGTAAAATAACATTTTGGTATTGGTAGGAAATTTATATCTGCAATAAGAAAAAAAGATGGCATTATTACTAAAAAGAGAGATGACATCATGAAATGTGTAAAAGACTTCTTACTAAAAAGAGAGATGACATCATGAAATGTGTAGAAGACTTCTATCAAGAATTATATAGTAATAAATAACAAGTGCCTCCTATACCTATTATATCTTCCGAATTGCCCAGAATTTTGAATGAGGAAGTGAGACATGCAATTAAATTTATGAAGAAAAGGAAGGCTCCAGGTAATGATGGAATTATAATTGATATATTAAAAGAAGCAGATGAAGAAATAGAAAAATAATTTACTAAAGTTATATACCAAATGTCTAAATGATAAAGATGTACCAGATGATTGGAAAAATGCAGTATTAATATTAATATTTAAAAAAGATGATAAAGAAGATATTAGAAATTACAGACCTATCAGTCTTTTATCAGTTTTATACAAAATTTTTACTAAGATTATTATAACTAGTCTACAGAAAACACTGGATTTCCACCAACCAAGAGAACAAGCTAAATTTAAAAGTGGTTTTAGTACAGTAAATCCTATCCAGATATTGAGATAAGTTATAGAAAAAACAAATGAATATGAGTTGCCATTATGCTTAGGATTTGTAGATTATGAAGAGGCATTTGATTCTATAAACATTTCTTCAGAGAGTAAAGCATTGGATCATGTAGATCCAGGATATTGTCATATTTTAAGGAATATTTATAAAAATGCAACAGCAACAATTAGATTACATAATGATAATAGGAAAATCAACATTTAAAAGAGTGTAAGACAGGTTGACTCCATATCTCCAAAACTTTTTACAGCAGTGCTGCAAGAAGTATTTTGTGGATTAAAATGGGAAGCTAAAGGAGTGAAAGTAAATGGGGATTATTTAAGTCATTTAGATTTTGCAGATGATATAGTTGTTTTTGCAAATAATGCTTTAGAGCTACAGGAAATATTGCAGGAGTTATCAGATGAAAGTAGGAAAGTAGGACTAAAAACAAATGTTAAAAAACTAAAGTAATGATTAATAAATTTTCATAAAATATGAAAATAAAAATTGATTATGATGAGTTAGAAGAAGTTAACAGTTATAAATACCTTGGTCAGATTAATAATACAGATATGAAACATAATGGATGAAATTAATCATAGAATTAAACTTGGTTGGAGTTCTTTTGGTAGAAATAACTTTATACTAAAAGGAAATATGCCTATGTGTTTGAAAAGGAAGGTTTTTAATAAATGTGTTTTGCTAGTTCTTACTTATGGATCTGAGACTTAGACACTTAATAGAAGAGCAATACAAAGGCTTCAGACCACTCAAAGAAGTATGGAGAGATGCATGTTGGGAGTAAAATAAGAGATTAAAAACACAATGTATGAGTAGGGAGAACAAACAGGTGTTACTGACCTCATTGAAAAAATTAAAACACAAGTGGAATTGGGCTGGACAAACTGCTAGAAGAGGTGATAATAGATGGACAATTGAAATTTTAAACTGGATTCCAAGAGATTGTAAAAGACCCAGAAAGAAGCCACATGTGAGATGGATGGATGAAGTAAAAAAGTCTGCAGGTGTGATGTAGAGAAGAAAAGCTAAAGATAGGAAAAGATGGATTGAACTTGGAGAGACTTTCATCCTGTAGTGGATTGATAATGGTTGATATATATATATATATATATATATATATATATATATATATATATATATATATATATATATATATATATATATATATATAAGTATTTCTAATAATTATTGTAATGAAGTCGATGTCAATATATTTATAATAAAGACAATACACAGATGAACATGAAATATATATATATATATATATATATATATATATATATATATATATATATATATATATATATATATATATATATATATATATATATATATATTGTGTCCTGTCTATAGGTGGTATGACTCTAAGCAGAGTTTCCAAGTTCCTTATATTAGGCCCTATTTGGATTCGGGTTAGGTTCTATTAACAAACTTACTATATCCCGACCATTTTCTTTAACTATAACAATTGAATTAAGATTAGTATTTATCCCAAGTTACTTTGACATGAGTAAATATTTCTAAAATAAGATATGTTTTAAATATAATCAATATGAGACTCGTTTACCTATAAACAGATCACATCCCCTTAACATTAAACAAATACTTGTTCAATGGCATAAGAATACCCAGATACTCCTCCTTATTAAGTATCTACATACTCTCATGACTAACAATAATATCTAATATATTATTTTATATTTATAACTATTAAGTTTTAATTCAATCACTCATTAGATTAATCTTTTAGATAAATACAGATAAACTTTGATTCATATTATGTTTAATAATTAAGATTGGCAATAATCACAAGAATAACTTTAAAATAAGGAGATCTCAGGAAAATCATTGATTTATTAATTCTTCATACTACCTATGGAATATCAAGAGGGATTTTACAGATTTCCATGGATAGTGTACAAATTAATAAAGGCTTATAATTTAAATTCATAGTCAAGCTTTATATGTATGTTCTTTAATACTGAATCTTAAAATAATATTATTAACTAAACTGTGATCAACACTAATACTTTCACTAATAACTAATGTATCATTTAATTTTATATTAATAAATACACTTTAATAATTGGCAATGTCATCAATGACCTATGGGATCAAGGCAGCATGTAACAAGTAAAAAAATCTTTACTAAGAGATTTATGTATTAAACTGTTAGATTTGCTTTAAATTGAATTGACTTTTCATTTTAATTTTGACTGTACATTTTAAGTTGTGTGATGTGGTGAGAATGATCCCAGAAAAGAAATGCAGCAATTAGAATTTAATAAAACTTTTAAAACAATAATTTTAATAATTTTCATTACAAATGATAATAAACATTTCCATTAATATCGAATTTAAAATAACTTATAACAAAATAATACATACATAATATAATAATAATAACAACAGAAAATTAATCTTTGGAGTATTATTATCAAACAAAACTAACAATTTCCTATTATATGTTGAGATATTTATCCCTATGTATGTGAACTACATATAACATATTCAGTTTATTAAACAATCTTTTTTTTTCCATTCATGGTTCATTAGTTCAACCTCTACATAATAGTAGTACTTGATGATTAAGTAACAATACAAAAAAATAAATAAGAACATAGGGTTATAATTCTGGAGGTTGGTAAGCAAACAAAATTACTACTTTTATCTTTCACATAAGAACAAAATCATTGTTTTTTAGTTTATCCATTTGTACATGTAAATATAACCTGCTCTTTGGAATATGTATATATCATTTTAAATACCCTTTCATACTAAAATATCGAGTATATTTGTTTATTTAAAGGATTCATAATCTTTAAACTTAACCAAATTATTAAATAACTTATTAATATAACAACACTTAAATTAATTCCATATTAAATGATTTAGTTCTCTTCCCCTCCCCTATTATACTAACAAATCATAGATTAAAAATATAAATACCAACATTAGAAAGAAGTTCTCTTTTAACTCTCAGCTAAAGTATAAGAACAATTTTTAAATTTTCTAATTGTTCCACACTCCATAAACTTATCATAACGTTTTTATTTTTCCTTATTTTTTTTTTGAAGATTCTGCTTATCCTAAGATTCGCGCCGAGGTATTTGAGTTACTGCAACAATAATCCTTGTTTTGTTCTTTGTTTAGTAATAAAAATTTATTTGTGGCTTGTCTTATTTATTTTAGATGATATACATTTCTCTCTATAGTAAAAGGCCAACTTATGATTTCAATTAAAAATGTGTCGTGCCACGTTTTTGGCGCCAAATAAATAATTCTATCTCACATTGTAATTAAGATTTTATATACATCCAGAATAATAATGAACACTTTTCATTTATTACTAATTTAGTTCCATTGAATTTTAAATATATATACTTAACTGTTTCCAAGATCCTTTTATCTATCCTTACTGGATATTTACGGTGTTTATTTATTTTTTTTTGTGCATTACTGCAGTTCATTTTCCCTATGGCACAATTATTGTTACTTTTCCATGAATATATTCATCGATTATTCATCTCTGATTATTTCTTCAATACTTATTAATTTTCAAGAGATTATTGGGAATTCTGATTATTGACTTTCCCAGTAGAAAAATTATTAATTTATTCCATTATTTTAACAACAGTGTTTATAATTATCCATGTATATTGATGTAGAGTTGCAAATCATAAGGTTTTAGGAATTTTTAATCCAATTTTTTTTTTTTTTTTAAATATCACCAAGAAAAAAATAAACTTAGTTACTTATACTTTACGATCAAGAAGCCTTTTTCCCCCTCTCTTGAATTTCATAGTAAAAAAAATTGTTTGAAACTCTTTGATTGGTTATTTTTTCCCACTTTTTCTCTATGAAACAATTCTTTATTTTTAAAGTTTTTGGTTTATCATTTTAAAATGACAATTTATCATTTTTTAAAAATAAAATATTGAAATATAATATTCTTTAGAAATTAAATAAAGATAGAATTTACTATTTTAATTCTAAATCAGTATTTTGGTAAAATTAAACCTTATTTATTTACTTTTAAATATAGTAAGATTTGAAGATAAATAATTTCTATTTTTAAAATCAAATGCGCACCCACAATAATTATTAGTCCCTACTATGCATTATGTTTACAAAATTACAATTTAAACTTCACTGGTTTTAAATACTAAATGATATTACTTGTCCATCCATTTGCATATATATGACTCTATGGTTATTATATATGTGTATCTTGAGTTAAGATCATTTATAAATTTCCATTAGCTAAAACCGAGTTTAAATCCTATGATCTAATACGTCATGACTGTCTTCTTTTAATAAGTAAATATTATTGGATTTGTAAAATTTAAAATTATACACCAAAATTTTATTTTAGAATAGACTGGGCCAATAAAAGTGCACTATATATATATATATATATATATATATATATATATATATATATATATATATATATATATATATATATATATATATATATATATATATATATATATATATATATATATATATATATATAAAAAATCAAAACTACCCCAAATCTAAAATTAAACAAGACCAGCATAAAAATAATATTAAAACTCAACCTAAGGTTTCATTGCTATAAGCAGACTTCTCAAGTGTAAAGAACTACAAAAACTACCCACAAATCCATTCACTTCCCATCCACCCTTAATCTTAAAAGAACTCTTAAATAAGTTAATTGCTTCAGAATAATAAATTTTCAATAATAAAGACTCTTTAATTCTTCTTTTGATTTCGTTTCTTTCAAAGAAGACAACCTTAGCTTCATCAAAATCAATAGTGTGGCCTGTATCTTTTTCATGGACATACAAAGCAGAACTAAGATATCTGTTTTTAACTCTACTTTTATGAACCTTTAATCTTTCATTTAAACTCAAACTACTCTGACCTATGTAAACCAAGGCCACACTATTGATTTTGATGAAGCTAAGGTTGTCTTCTTTGAAAGAAATGAAATCAAAAGAAGAATTAAAGAGTCTTTATTATTGAAAATTTATTATTCTGAAGCAATTAACTTATTTAAGAGTTCTTTTAATATTAAGGGTGGATGGGAAGTGAATGGATTTGTGGGTAGTTTTTAATATTATATATATTATGTAGTTTTTGTAGTTCTTTACACTTGAGAAGTCTGCTTATAGCAGTGAAACCTTAGGTTGTGTTTTAATATTATTTTTGTGCTGGTCTTGTTTAATTTTGGATTTGGGGTAGTTTTGATTATATATTGACTAGTTTAGCTTTATGCTTGTAATGTTTATATATATATATATATATATATATATATACATACATATATATATATATATATATATATATATATATATATATATATATATATATATATATATATATATTATAATGGAACCCACTATCCCAAAGTTGATGGTGCCTGATAAACCAGAACCACTGGGTATACCATATGATGATGCGAATATGACTAAGTAGTTGAATGATTTGGATGAAATGTGTCAATCAACCTACAAAAAATCATATCCAAAATTCATGATTCAATGAGCAATTGGGTACATCAGATGTTACTGAATCAAGAATGGCATCTAACAAAGGGAACACATCTGACTACTGTCAGATCTAGGCTTTCAAATAAGATGCTAAAGATGTCACAATGAAATTCCCAGTTCCAAGTCACATCTATTTTCAATATACTAACTTATAATTCACTAACAATATTTCAATGTAACTTAGACCAGTGCATATTAATTACACCTCACTTTTTAGACCTCATTACACCACAGAATTCAAACTCAGGGAGTTCTTGCAGTCAGCCCTCTTCAAGGATAGACTCACTCAATTATAAACAAAATATGCCTATATATAAGCATAGATAAAAAATATTGATGATGATCAATTATTTATAAGAACCATACATAATGATGATGATGATCATCCAACCTTTAATAGTGTAAATTCATAATATGATGGTGATGATCAACATCTAATGTCATCAATGCACTGTGATGATGGCGATGATCAAACAGAGATCAGATTGATTTAAACAACCTAATTTATTAACAAACATATAAAAATAAATATTTACAAATAAAAAATAATAAAATAAATAAATATTCGATTATCAAGAATGGTTTTTCTACCATCTTGATGGCCTCATACAACAGAAACAAAATAATTTAAAGTATATTACATGCAAAATAATACTATATAATTCATTAAATATGTACATAAAACAAAATAAAGAAAAGCACAATGAAAGTTCACTAATTATAAAACTACCCCATTAAAATAATTATTATAATATTTTTAGGCTATGGTAAATATATTATAATTATAACTGCCCCACTCCCATTTATTTATATGTGGGTATGTCATGGTAGAAATTATTGACAGCTAAAGACCATTTACTCAGTAGGTTAATTGTGCATTCAGAATAGAACAAAATTACAAGTAAATGTTAGTAGATTATTTAGTCTTGTTGTCCTAAAGTCTTGCCCTCAATGTTAAATATATAAAAAACCTTACTTGAGATAAGGTCACCTTGATGGATTAATGTGGAATTCTAGAGGAATCTGAAAATTTACTTTTGTTAAAAAAAATACATACTAATTGAGGAGGATTCCTTTATTAAAATATATCAATATGACAGTTATGCATTGCAGGTGATTGAATTCAAAAAACGAATTTTAAATACACAATAAAAAAATTACAATATATAAACTTTCAAATAAAAATGACAAAAGCAAAAAAAAAAAATCATCACCTGAATTAAATATATAATTTATCTTGAGTAAAGGAAGCATTCAGTTCAAAATATGTCAATATCCATGGCTCATGTTCCTATTCTCCAACTCTGTTTTTATTTATGTATTTCATGCTCCTTGATTGAAACACATGCATATGAAATATCTCTCCTGACTGGACATAAATCCATGGAAAATGGCTGCACACCAGCATTCTACAAGACAAACATTCTGAAGAAAAATTTTATAATTTCATAATTCCATAATTTCATAATGACTTTGAAGCCAGCTTTAGGAAATCCTACAGTATTGTCTTCTTACCCCTGAATACATTATAAAGATTTTTTTATTATAAACTTTTATTTAGGACGTGGCTTCAATATGTACATGTATTAAAGTAACTTGAAAAAGCAGTTAATTCCCAGTAATTTCAGATTTCTTTTCCATCATTTATATAATAATGAATTCTAGTTTGTAGAATAAATTATTTCATTTGTTTCTTGCTATCTATAATTCAAAGTTTAACAATCAAGTTTTCTTCAATCCAAGATACAAAATAAACTTTAAATTACTCTTATTTTTATGTCTGACCAGTTCTGCCATTTAATAAAAAGTAAAAATCAAGTGAAGAATGTCTTATTCCTTTTTTTTCCACTAGCTAACATGTGTTGTTACAATTTAATTAAATAAAAATCAAATTATAAACATTATTATTATTTTTATTTAATTTTCATTATTCCAAACTCAATCATTTATTAAGAATTTTGAGCTCATATAAATTTTTTGTCTTTTATTATGTTTGTTCTATGTCAATCAATTAGTATTTTAATTAATAATATTAAATGAATAACAGAAAAACATTTAATTTCTACCAATAAATGAACATATTCGTTTATATGCATATGTTTATCTACGTATATATATATCATGTAGAAAACAAATTTATTTGCTTTCTCACAATAAACAAAAAAAATAATGAAAATTATTTTGCCAAGCATATTAATTTATATAGTCAAAATAAGAGTCATAGATCACATGACCCTATGTCTTAAGCTTGTAAGTTATAAACAATGAGGATTGCCAATTCCTCTACAAGCTTTATGATAAGTGCTTAACCAGAGCCAGTACTTAAAATGTACTTTAATACATGATTTAAAGAGTGTACATAGTAAATGTCAATTAAGGGATGAAAGAAAATAATCAACTGTATTGATTAAATGATCATATTCAAAATAGAAGACTTTATCTAAAATTAGGTATTGGTAACTTTGATAGTAGTTAAGGTTTAATGGGCATATATTATGAAAACTATGATATTTAAATGCATGTATCTATGAAATTATAAAAGTCACTTGAGCTAGTTAAATTCTTTAAATAGGTATTATTGTCCAAACCAAACGATTATCACATCATATAAATTGAGCGTAAGTAACCAAAATATAAAAAATTAATAATACAAAAAAATAATATTTATTTTATTAATATATAGGGTATATATGAAAATTACAAGATTAAATTTGAAGTGTAACTCATAAATTAAAAAAAAAACCTGTCGTTTCTTTATGGTCAAACAAATATTTAAAATGATGTTTACTGGTAGAATAATGATTTTTTGTGAAAATAAGTTAAATTATTTGTATGTTTAGTGTGAACCCCTGGCAATCTAGAGATGCAAGCAAAGAGAATCGATGACGATATCACATTAACATAAACATTCAGACCAATGTAAACATTATTTCAAGCCAGTAAAATGACTATATATAAAATATGGATATACGGACACATTTTAGTTTTACACCAGTAAGATAACAATATAAGACACAAATATAATACAAGTATGCAGTAATAGCTATAGATCATATTTATCTATTCCCTCTGCTTTAATTCAGAGCTAAAAAATAAAGTAGACCATGCAGGCCTATATATGTAGTTCTAAATCTCTTCGCATTTTTAGAGGATAAAACCGAATTCTCTGCCTTCGAAGTATCTGCTTCATTCATATATTGGCTTCTTCCCACTTGCTTTGTCTTTTTAATTCACCATTTTATAGGGTATTATTGTCTAAATTAATTTTAATCTCGGAAATGGTTTCAATTGATACAAAATTTTTATACGATATAACGTTTTTTTTTAAAATCGGATAATTAATTAATTTATGAAGAGTCTTATTTTGAAATATGGATTTTTTTTTTCTAGAGTACACGCTTTTTCATACCTGCACTCCAATATGTAATATATAGAGGGTTAAACTCAGACTTTCACACGACTCTCACTTATCCATGCTATCTTATATGGCTGATACACTTGATCATCACCAATAGACATACTTCGTGCTAAACCAGCACTCGTCAGTTGGTGCAAATTATCATCTCTACACATATATACAATCAAAGCTCCGCTTATTCTAATTTGTATGTTTAGTGTCTTACAAATTACTTTTACAATTGACTTTTTAAAATAAAGAATAAATATAAGACCTTTATTAACATAATTCGCAAACCTGTATTTTACTTTAAGCTTGTGGGTGCTAATTTTTTATTTTTATATAAACACGCACAATGAAACAAATTTTTATCATAAAGTTTTTGTTTTTTTTTTAAAAAAAAAAAAATACTTAAAAATTATAGAAAATTAAAGAGAAATTTCATTGGTATAATTGAGGTTTAAAATTAGAAAAAATCAAAATATAATTTCACGTTAAATAAATTATGCTTGATAATATTATATTTTGTAGATCAATGTTAATTAAAACTGTAATTAAAAAAGATCATAAAAAGGGGATTAATTGATTGAAAAACAAAACAGATTATCTGTAAACAAATTAAACGGATTGCCATCATTTTCAAGTAAATATTCTTATAAAATGAATAATATTTCTGTAGTGTAATTTTCATTACATCACTTTCACACATATACTAAACTATGATAAAAATATGTGCAAGAGAGTGTGATCTGGGCCAACTAATGAGCTCTGGTTAAGCGCGAAATGTGCATTTTAGAGATCATACATCTGCTTCATATGGCGTTGATCATATATTTACGATTACAACCTTTGACAAGATGTTAAAAGTGGATATAAACTAGTCCTACCTTGTATGAGAGTAGTGTAATAAAAATTATACTACAAAAATATTATTCCTTAAATGGATAATCTCTAGTTTAATGTTTAATTATAAATGTAAATGTTTTCACAGCTTCAATGATCGAAACAGTTATTAATTAAAAATAGATAAAAATATATTTTAAACAAACAAACAAAAAAAAACAACAACACTCCTTGACAAAATAAATGTAATCATAAGGAGTACTTATTCTAAAAATATAAATATAAATAGTAGTTAATACATTTTATACTTATTGCCTTTGACAGAGATGCTCATCTCCTTAATTTTAAATTAATATTCCTTATGATTAAAATCTATTTTTATATTTTTAAAATTCTTATCAATGTATTTTTCACCTTAAAACCAATCTTAAAGACAACCCCTTTATTTAAAAATGGTTATAAATTCTTATGATATAAATGTTAGCGATATCAACATTATATATGTTTCTAACAATGGAACTTTCATATAATAGTTTGATAAATAAAAAGTTTAATGAAAATGATTGATATACACTGTGAAATTCACTCCTGAACTTTGAATAAAATATGTAAAAAGATAAAAATAAAAATGTTCAAATAACAAAACGAAAACGTAGAAATTATTATTATTACTAATATTTTTGGAAAAACAATATTTAGATTATACAATAAAAAATAAATTTAACAATATATATATATTTTAAAACTGATAATCAGAAAGTCTTAGAAAATGAAGCTTCAATTTGATCAATAAAAATAAATAAGAATGGCTTTTTTTTTTTGCAATGTGTGGTAAGTTGGCCATGCTGTCTGCATGAGTAGCAGAGTGATCTCCTCATCCACTATTTGGGTGAGAATGTTATTTGGATTCATATTTGCATGTAATCTGAGATTAAAGTTGAAGTTATTGCTGTAGACAGGTCCTGGTGTGACACTAAAGTATGCTGGTTGTAGTGCAATAGTATTGCCAAATAGCTCCATCATTTTTTGAAAATCATTGATCTCATATCAAAGGTACATGTTTTTGAGTACCCTGGTGATGCTGTTTTGACAATCTGAATCCACAATGTTGAGACCATAGTTGCCTAACATTTTTATGGTTGTTTGTAAATGGATAGTGTCAAAACTGGAATCAATTCAAGGACCATATATTTCAGTCTATCACTGTACCACTTCCCTAGACTATGCAGGATATTTGATTAATGATGACCTTGCAATAAAAGTAAATTGATGGTAAGGCAAAAAATATTAAAAATAGTAATAAAATCATCTTTGAAAACTTCATTTGATTTCTCTGAATATTACATTACAAATGTTAATATATCACCTTTTTTGTTCCCAATATATCGGTCCATAAATAATTGTACAAATGATTATATGTCTAAAAATTGTAATATTTTTTAAAACATATTTTATATTGCCAGGAAATATATATTGCAAGTGACTAAATTATGTATCCAGGATTCACATTGGGCAGCCAATTTATGCATCTGATTTTACTGAGTTATTGTGTAAATTACTTCTGACAAACTTAAGTGTTAAACTTGATCTCCATTTACACATGAGTGATTTCCAATCTTGTTTATAAATGAGCATTATTTTTTTTACAAAAATAAGGATAATTATCAAAGGCACCACAGTCCAAATTTTTAACTGACTGCTTTTTATATTCACACATAATACCTTGAATTTCATTCACAATGCTTTTTTGCTAAGCTCAGTTTAACAAGATTATTATCAAATGCAAAATTTTTAAACTTAGAAATTTGTAAGTTCCAATTACTGTTTATTGTATACAAATGATGTGGATCTCGATTTTCAAAAAAATATATATTTTAAATCTTGGTGCAAAATATGTTGGTGGTCAATGGAAAGATAGTGATCTGGAATTGAAATCTGCTGTTGAAAGTTCCTTGGGTATAATTAAATGTGATTCAAAGGTTGGCAATGATGTAGTTAAAAAGTAAAAGAAAAGAATTTTAAATGTACAATAAATAGTAGTTGGAACGTACAAATTTCTAAGTTTAAAAAAATTGCATTTGATAATAATCTTGTGTGTATAAAAGAAGAAAAAGGTTTAAGAATGTGTTTGTTACTAAAATCTGATTATGAAAATAAAATTATTACTTAAATGAATATTTTTCTTTTTATAAAGGTTAATAAGATAAATATTTAAAGTTTACATGTTCAATTTATTAATAACATTTTTAAAAAAGCCAACAATAATGCAATTGATAATTGTACTTATTATAGGATTTATCCCTCGGCTACAATGTGTGCTAAAATATTTTCAAATATAAAATTGCATAAAGAAAAAGAACCATTACAATTAATGATTGATTTTGGGGGGTGCATTTTATTATGATACATGTAAATTAATTGAGAAAATGTTACAGGAAATTCTTGGTTTTGGTAAGTATACAATACATTGATCATTTGATATCATTGGTAAAATGAATTATGTTGTTATTTATAATTATGATGTAATTTGTATGTTTGGTGTTAGTGAAATGTATGGATCAATTGATATAATGACTTCTATTGAAATAATTAATAATGCATTAAAGTTAAAAAATGTTAATGTTAAAATAATAAAATTTATTGTTGAAACATTAAACTTTATTGATAAAAATATTTATGTGATTTTTAAGCATGAATTTTATAAAATGAGTAATGGCTGGATGATGGGTCTTCCTACAGTTGCCCAAATATATAATATTTTTATATCTACATATGAAGAAAATATTTTGAAAAAGGAATATTATCAGAAAAATATTACTTTATACAATCAGTATGTTGATGATGTTTTTGTTTGTAGAAAGCCAATTGCTATTAATAATTTGTTTAATGAATTAAATAATATAAAGAGCTTAAAATGGATTAAAACAGATGAAAATTCAATGAGTGTTCAATTTTTAGATCTCAAGATAACTAGAAACAAAGATAAACTGGATTACTATATGACTCTTAAACCAATAGCCAAGAGAGGATATATTCCATATGAATCAAAAGTACCAATGTCACATAAAATGGCAGGTTTGAAGTCCTTCTTATTTAGAAATGATAACCTTTGTAAATATGTATAGGATAAAACCAAAAATATTGAAATTTATTATAATGAATTATTAAATGTTGAATATAATTATGATTGTGTTTATTAATCTGTTAAAAATTTTAATTTTAAATATAAAAATAATATTAATAATAATGTTAATTCTGATAAAAAAAAATTGGATATCAATAACATATATTTCAAATCAACAGGCAAGTTTCATTAAGAAAATTTATAAAAAGTATATGTAATATTGCATTTTATGCACTATCTACATTAAATACATTAATAAATAATTCAAAAGATAAGACTTTATTGACAAATAAAAATTGTATCATTTACAAATGAATGTGTAGGTGTGGCAGTGGATATATAGGTGAATTGAGTGCACATTAGAAAAAGGAAGAAAAGAGCACTTGTTATTATTAAAAAGAGTTCAAAATACAAAACAAAATTATAAAAATAATGATAATTTATCAGCTTCTGTCTTTTCTGACCATAATAAATCATGTATATATGATTTTGATATTAATTATAGTAATGTAAAATATTGGAAACTGAAAAAAATAATAATAAAAGAAAAATTAAAGAAGCGATGTTAATATATAAGCAAAATTTAATTAGTAGGCAAGCAACAAACATTAAGATCATGGAATTATGAGAATGTTGACATCATGGAATTATTGGGAAAGCTGACATTTTAAAAGTATTACTTGACAAAAACTACAAAGATAGTTGAAGGCGCTTCTAACTTGCAAACATTTATAATTTGATAACGATGATGATGAGTGCCATGCAAGCTAGATATTTATTGTACATCCAAGTGACAATCACTTATTAATCCAATTTCAGTGATCTTATGGTCTGTAATCAAGGTGTATGTACAAGTTATGAATGCTTTAAATCTTTATATTAGAATATTACAATAAGAGTAACACAATACATAGATGTAACAAACCCTAAGTCCAGTAACTATCATTGACACATTTATCATTAACACAAAAATAAAATAAAGAACTAAATAAATGTAGGGATCAAGGACACCATGGTAAATCATAAAAATAATAATTTTATTGTTCAAAATATACATTATGATTATTATAATTAAAACACTAAATGAGAATAATAAAAACCTATAAATTAATAATTATACTCCTTATTGATTTTGTTTAATAGCATAAAATATCATTTTATGCTTTTTTAATTAGAATTTATTCTTATATTTGAAATAATTAAACATATTTATCATTTAAGATTTAGAGTGTGTTTTTCTAGTTGAATATTATAATTGTGAAACAGAAGTATATTTCATTAAGAGTTGACAAATTAAAAATATATATTTCTACTCTGCTCCAAGTTATACATCTTTAAAATATATCAATAGTTAAGATGTAATCATGTTTATTGATTATATATTTTTACGTTTTTCATATTAATATTAATAAAAAACTTAATTAAAAGAACCACCTTTATAATCAATTCGCATATGCGTACTAAGCATTAATTAATATTTTTTATCATTGATATTTGTTAAACACAAGTATTATTAAAATTACTCTACAAAGAATCCATTGGGAAATTATTCTTTTTATATATTAAAAACAATATTACCTCTTTTTTGCCCTGGATAAAGTGATACTGAATAAAATTATTTTCTTCACAATTGGGACCCACCAATAATCCATCGAAGTCGTCAAGAAATAATTGAGTAGAATTATTATTATTATTATTATTATTATTATTATTATTATTATTATTATTATTATTATTATTATTATTATTATTATTATTATTATTATTATTATTATTATTATTATTATTATTATTATTATTATTATTATTATTATTATTATTATTATTATTATTATTATTATTATTCATTAATAATCCATATCCAACTAGTTTTTAAGCAATATTTTTTATCCTTTGTTTTCCTTGTTGATCAAAAGTATCCTAAATTATGATATATCCGTTAATTTTGAAGAGAGAAATTTGTATTACACAATACTTATTCCATGTTGGATTTTTAATGCTATACTTTCCATTCTATGATTTTTATTAATTTTGAAAAGAGATTTGTATTGTATATTTCAATTATTTCACATTAATTCCTTCATCCAATATTCTGGGAAATGTTATAGAAAATGAGGGGACAAACTTCTTACTCTGTCTTATTAATTTAGCAATCCATGTTTTTAATATCTGATCACTTAAAATATATGATTATTATTACAGTTCAGTTTTAAAAATGGGAAATTTGAAAATACATGTTATTCAGTTCAATGTATTCTTTTTATTATTATCCAAAATTGTGCTCTTTTACAAAGCAGGCAATCAATCATTTCAATAAATTTTATTAGTTTTATTGCCTTATGTCTAGCATTCTTATAAATCAACTAGTTGACATAAATTAAAAATAATACAAAGAAAAATATTTTTATAAATTGTAATAATAAATATTTAATAATCTAGAATAACAAACATTTTTTTATTCTTAATGTATATAATTTTTCTATATAATTATCCATTTATTATAACATGTACACACATCACATATTGACCACATTACTTATCCATAACCAATATGAATTATCATTCTTTATTAAGTATACTTGAAAATGATTTTTTTAAACAATAATAATAATAATATAGCTTTTGTTTTTCTTTTATTTTGAATACTTTCTAGCATTCATATGAAGCTTATAGTTTCAGTATATAATGGTAGGATTATTTGAGCTGATAATTAAAAAAAATAGTTATCCAAATAAGACAAGAAAGAAAGGATATAAAAATTGAAATAGTAAAAATGATTTATTAAATTAAAAAAATAAAAGTTTTGGTGTGTGTGCATATTATAAATTATTGTTAGCATTTAAAGAAATGTCTTACTACTTAAACAGCCTTTTTAGAATAAGAGAATAATATAAAAAAGTTAAAAGTTTTAAATGAAATTTTTTTTCCTATTGTCATAATTGAATAAAGATAATAAAAAGTTTCACAATGCAATAACAATTAAAATTAATCTTTATTGTGATATAAAACAAGAGAAATTGCATTAGATATTTCATGGAAAGCTATAAAACCATTAAGATGAAAAATCTTTACTGTTTATGAAATGCTTAAGAATTTTGAATAACTTTTTTGCAGTTAAATATTATCACATATGGTATGTAGATTTAAAATTATATATTGGTAAGTGAAATTTTCTTTGTGAAGTAATAATTGATTTATGTACAGATAATTTTAAAATTTAAAAGACAGTTTTCAAATTTTCATTTTTATAAGTAAAAATGCTGTTCAAAGATAATCAGAAAAATATAACTATAACTCTTTTCATTCAATTTATTAATTACATGAATTATTAACCAAAAATTGACTGAAAACAATCATGCCATCCACTAACATATCAAAATATTTTTCAAACAATAAACACCTTTTGCCATAGGAGGTCAGTAAATATGTATAAAAAAATAGAAAACAACAGCAAATTCCTTTTAAATTTGAATCAATTGCATTTAGTCATATCTCTATTGCAGTCAGAATTGAGACAGTTGAAGGTGAAATTCAATCATTAATTACTATTATTTAAAGACATCAAATGTATAACTTCCCCTAAAAATAATAAAAGTCACTGCAAAAATAAAAGAAGTTAATAAGTTTTTTTTTTAAACAATGGCATTGAACAATTGTAAATTAACATTACCATTTTGCAATTGCAGCTATTTGAAAAATTTTATAATCATTGGTATCAATTATAAAATGATTTGTTCATTGGCAATTTTAGTTGAGTTCTTACTGCTATATACAAATGTAATCTGTGATGAAGTGGTGTACAAAAGTCACAAAATATCCTATTGTCCATCCTACAAAATAAAGTTTGTGAGTCAAGTCTGTTCTGAAAAAAATTCAATCCCATTAGGAGTAAAATATCATAGAAGGACAGCTGTGGAAATGATCATCACATAAAAGAAAACTTTCAAACATAAAACATGAATGTTTGATGTAGGAAGTTATTTGAATACTGTCAAAAGTGCTTCAATAAAAATAAACAAAAATGAAAATACAAAGATAATATCAAAGTAGGTATAGTAACATAGTGAAAATTAATAATAATTCAAATTATATTAAAGTAACTAAAATATTTTACTATATTAGCATGTAATTAATAATAGATGAATTATTTCCAATTTTTTCGTCGTTTGTTGTAGCAAGATTTTACAATTTGTCATTTTCATTTATACAATATTTTTTATGAAATACTAAACAGGGTACAATTTTATGTTATAAAAATATCTCTTAAAGTATTTGTATCTAATTGATGAATTCTTTTGTGCAATATGTGCGCATATCTTTGAAGAGGTTAAAGGAGGATTAAATAAGGAATTTATCACAATCATAACTATCTATAATGAAAAAATAATTTTCATATACTAGTAGATATTCACTATATAGCTATATAGTGGTGACTTATTATATTTGTGTGGAAATGCACTGAGATTTTTTATATGCCTCATATTTTTTAGTAATTTTATATTTAACTATTTCACTAACTTATTACTTTAAAATTAGCATTCTTTATTCAGTTCACAACTGATTTTCATTCTCATACACCATATGGTTCTATGAATCATCTAATGTACTGAAAAGAGTTCCTGATGCTAGATAATAGATTACTTATTAAGAAAGAACAGATATTTAAGTAATAATAAGCATAGGTAAATTAGTCCTTCAGCAGGACGTACTATCAAAAGGTATAGAAACATTCTTATCTTTAAAATAAAACTGATTTGTGCTAGCCAATATTGTTTCATGGCTGCCCTGAAAAAAGCATAAGTATCTATTGCTAGTATTATTTCATTGAGATCACACTTTGAGCAATTATATTTTGAAAATTAATAATGACAGATCAATCTTACAATGAAACAATTATTGAACAATAATTATACTGGGTGCACTTAATTTTTGTAATTAAGCTTAAATAGGAAAGATGTTAACAAAATTTGTCTATTGTTTTCATTAGAAACATAGTGAAATATCCACATGAAATCATGGACATTAAATATTTTCTTATGATCATCATCATTAGCACAAATGTTATAATACTTGCAAAATATGGTAACTGGATATAAATGTCATGATTCCATAGCATTGTACTGCCTGTCTCTTATATTGCCTGTCTTTGAATAATAGCTGTGCTAACTTGACTTTTAATATACTTATTTTTTCAGGTGTTTAGTCCATATCCAATCCAGATGACTACTCAAAAATAAGTGGTAAATATTCATTTTACTTTTCTTACCTGGAAAATAAAATGAACATAGAAAACTATTTAAAGTCTTATTATCCAACAGCATTTAAGCCTGATTTCTGAGAAGCTTTTGAATGGGGTTTTTTTTTCTGCAACATTTTATTAAAACTCATGCTGCCCTTTTATTTATATATAATGTGGAGACTCAGCTATAAAAAACATGAAAAAAATATATTTTTTTTTGAAATAAGGTATTGAATATAAAAACAATAATATAACCTGGTTACAACAAGGACAAAGGTAGATAAAATAAATGCTGGTTTAAATAAAAATGTTTACTAAGAAAAAATTTAATGCATTAAACAACTATTTAAAAATTTAGACGATATGCACAGAAACCAAAACTTTTAAGGAATTAAGCAAGAGATATCAGATTGTTGATTATACAGAGTTTTAAAAGTAAAAAACCAAACAAAGCATAATATAATTTTTTCAGTTTGCATTAAATATTTATATTAGCAGCAGTAATTAACTTCACTTGCTCTAGCCAGAAACTAATCTGGAAACATGGATGTAAAACTTTGAAGAAATATCCATTGATTTCTCCAGATTATAGTATATATATATATGGTATAGTCCCCAAATACAAAAACTATAATCTGGAGATATCCATTGATTTCTCCAGATTATAGTATATATATATATGGTATAGTCCCCAAATACAAAAACTTGAAAAGCTAAATTATAAAAGTTTTAAAATATAGCATATTTTATATTTTCAGCATTATATATAATAGCCAAGTTTGGAGTTCATAAAAAAAAACTAGTTATCTTATTTCATTTTAGAGTTAGTTAGTGAGCAATAAACATCTGCTTATCATGATCCATACATTTTTTATATAATTTAGATAAGTTAACCAATGAGGTTAATTCATTTGTTTAATTACATATTAATTAGTTAAACTTCGCTCCACAATAACTTCGGGGATAATTCTTTACAATTTTTTTTAAAATCATGTTTAATTTATTTTAAAATTTACAAAAGTCTAGATTATACATCATATTCTAATAATCAAGTCACATAAAAAAAGTCTAAGAAACTTCGTTTAATTACTTTCAAAATAAATAACTTAGAAAAATATCATTTTTATTCATTAAAAAAAACTTTTAGTGTATTAACAAAAAAAAAATTATATACTTTAAATTTTTATTCAACTTTTATTTGCAATTTTATTCAAATAATGATAAATTATTATTTTGCTTTATTAAAATTACTTTAAGAAAAAAAATCTAATATCAAACTCTTAACATATTAAAATATATTAAAAACGTTTTTAAAATAGAAATTAGTTGAAATTTTGAACAATACATTAAAAGGTAAAACAGTATTTTTATACTTCCACTCTTTTATCTTAGATTTTTTTAAAGTTATATTAGCTATAAATTATTACTTTATTAAAATAAAAATCAATCAAGATTACTTATTATTGCTCTTGTTTTAATTTATTAATTAAAGATTTTTTTAAAAGTAAAATTAAAGATTTAATTTTCTGTTATTTAATATCATATTGTATATAATAAGAGTATCAGTTTATATATATATAATGATTTGCTCAATTTGAAATTAATATAACAGAATAAAATTAGAGTTACGAAAGACCTTGAATTACCCAAAAACTTTCAAACAATCTCTTGAGCTAACAATATATTTAAAAGACCCAATATTCTTTAATAGCAATATGTAATTTGGATAGTTTATGGAGAATTAATTGATTAATGTTTTTGAGTATGATTTTTGCAAATATTTTTTGATCTACATTTTTAATTGTACTAGTCTCAAGTAACTGACCATAGGACTTTTTTCTCTGAGTTTTTTTTTACAACAAAATATTATATCGGTTCATAGATTAAGGAGACCCAATGTATCTGAACAGAGATTGTTATAACATTTATGCAATATTGGAATTCAAATGTAATTCAATTTCTTGTATACTTTAGTATTTTATTTTCACAGAGTGTTGTATGTGCTATTAACTAACTTTTCAATATCAACAACTTACAGAAATTAAAATTAAATAAAAATGATATATCTAGTAATAATTTTTAACCATAATATTTTTTTATGATAAATATTTTACTTTTTTTTTCTTTATATTAAAATACATTTCTATTTTGATATGAAATTATTGATAACACTGTAAATACTTTATTTGATATAATAATATACTATTATATCTTAGAATGTGTTGCTAATAGATCCTATGCTTGGTCTTTAGGATAAAGTCAACAGACACATACAAATAAATGAAAAACTAATTGATATGTGTGAAAATACAAAAATGATATATTAAAAAAAACAACTGAAAATAATATATTTAGTAACAAACTAATTAATAATGATTACAAAACAAAAACATTTCATAAGAGTAATCAATACAAGAAAAATAAAACTCCATAAAAAATTAAATATAAAAACAATTCATGGATTGAATACAAGTAAAGAGTTAATAAACACAACAATATACAAAGCATATCATTTCAACAATTGAAAAAATTCATAAGAAATAAAATTCCAAAACTGTCACAGAAAATGGATAGTATAAAAAAAGTATATGGTAAACATACAAAATGGCTATAACTTTTTATGATACCAAGATTTTTTTTATATTTAGATACATTTTTGGACTTTAATTTATGGATTTATTGCCATCAATTGCAATGTTGAAGACTGATATAAAAAAACTGATAAGAGCAGATTTTGATACATCCCATCAGATTATTTTCTTAGCAACTTATTTTTCCTAACTTTTATCACTAAAAACACAGAAAAATAAAACTAAATCATCGGCCATGAGCCAAGTTTTTTGAAAGAATCTATTTTTTTCTTCTTACTTTATTAATATAAGTCACTTACTTACAACAAAATAAAACTTATTTATACTGAATGAAAACATTATTCCTAATATATATATAAAATTATTCAATTATATAATTATTATATATATATAATTATTCAAAACAATACAATAATAATTATATATATATATATATTATTATAATTGGAATACAGACATTGATTAAAATGTACACACACACACACACACACACACATATATATATATATATACTAAAATAAGATTTATTTATGCTGAGAAAAACAAAACTTCTTTTAGCTAAAGGAAAATATGCATGAACATTTTTTTTATCTAAGATAAAGGAAACTACTTCATGCTGGAAAAAAAATTCTGTATGATAAAAGAAAATGAAGCTACATTAGAGAAAAAAATATTGCAATATACTTTCAATATAAGGTATATAGAAGTCAAATAAAATCAAACTGATCAAACGGAATGAAGAAGTTCACTAATATTGTTCACCACAAATTATGTAACAAAGACATTGTTAGTTGATCTTATGTCATTTTTGAATGCTGAACATGAAAATGAAATTTAAAATATGAGAATAGTTTTTGTTTGGAAGTTTCAGAGAGAAGTCTAAAATAATAATGGATGATATCTTTTATTATTAAGAAGCACATACATATTTTAAATATTCATGTATAACATTTAGGAGCTTTCTTCTGGTAATCCAGCAATAATGTAGTAACATTTCAGGGCACCATTTATCTTTGAAATGCTTCTCAATAACTCCATGTTCTGATGAAAATGTTCCTAACTGGGTGTGTGGCAATTGTTTGTATTTTGGAGATTAAATAAAATGAGTTGGATAGAAAAGTAAAAATAATGATGAAATATTAATAGACTTTGGAATAAAAACAGAACTACTGAATATGCTAAAAATAGTAAATATTTAAGCTTTTGGGTTACATTTTAAGACAGTAGGCTTTTACAAAATATTTTGGAATAGATTTTGGAAGAAGACTTTAAGAGGTAGACCAAGAATATATATTAAAAATATCCATCAGTGAAATCAAATGTTTTTTTATACGCAGCTATAAAAAAATTCTAAAAATAGAATGATGTTGCTGCAATGCCAAATCATAGCCTTTAGAAGGTGATAATGATGTTAAAAGTTCATCCACTAAGTCATGAAAAGTTTTGACTCTGGCATTTTGTAACAAACTAGTTGTCATAATTTTGAAAGACTTCCATGCTTCTTTCTCACTCTCCTTCAGTCAATTCTCAAAGCTTTTATTATTTTAAAATTGTCTGATCTGGGGATTAATAAATATTTCCTGCTTACTTTTTCTGTGGTGATCCTTGAAAATAACTGTCATAAATAGGTAAATGTGATGCTGCTTTATTGAAAGCTTTTGCAAACTATTTCCTGAATTCAGGTTTAATATGTAGGAATGTAATGATGACTTGATCTGGAATGACAAGCATCTGATACATCACATTCTTTTGGCTTAGTACAAGTGTGATTGACAAGTCCACTTCTCTTTCTATAATGATGTAATATATCATAACTGTCCAATTTACAAAGCAAAGTCCAGAATTTTGTTTAACCTTTCTGTAATTTCAATGAAATATGGCAATTATGATTTTTAGTGTATAGAATCTAAGAACATTTTTATGCATATACATGATTTTTTAGTTTGGATTGGATAATCTAATAAAATTGAAGGTAGCCCATGCCACTATATGAAAGCACCATCTTCAAAACAATCTTTGAATAATCTATAAACAAACACCATTTATTGTAATTGTATGTGATGCACAAAGCTATCATGATGCTAATAATATTATTACAGTAAGTAATCTCATTTTCATAAACCATTATTGTCAGCAGAAAAAAAATATGTGTTTTACATTGTCTGTGAGACAATTTCATTGTTTTAATTTTGAGCTATAATTCTGCTTTATTCAGAGCAAATCCAGATCCTTGATAAAATCAACAATTTTTTTCTGTGCTATCATGTGTTGCTTCTCAGAAACATTAAATACAAATTCACAATCAACTGGTGATGCCCTGTCATTTCCTTTATGTCTAGTTCACCTACACCATTCTTCATTGTGCATTTGAGGGTTACTTAATTTGTTCACACTCACACTGTATAATAGAGGCCACATTTCAGAAAGACTACTATGGGAGCTAATAGCTGTTATTTTACCCAGGCCATTATACTATAGTATTATACTGAGGTAGGAATCTATAATATGATTACTTGGGTTTTTATGCACTATAGGATGGAAATTTTTTTTATAAAACCATGACTGTAGATTTTTTGAAAAAGTATTAGACAAAAATATAGAGTCCATAGTGTCTTGATCTCTTATTTTACAACCGAAGAAATGGGCTTTTTATATTATTGCTGACACATAATGTTTATCAGGCCAAATATGACTTTGCAGGAAATGTAGTTGAATTGGTTCATGTGATTCATGCACTTCTTACATATTTCCAACATGATGAATGTAAAATAACATTAATGAAGGTTTCTTTAATATACAACATAAATCCAAAGGAAATCAATAACCAAATCCTAATGTAATCTGATTTTCTTTTCAATCCATGCTTGCATCTCTTTCTCTTCCAAAACCCAACACATTTTCCAATTTTACCTGCAGATGAAGAATATTATTTTTATTGTGTTGTAACATAAGATGTAGGTATAAATACAACTGTAATAGTAGTTACATGAAATAAAAAATCGTAACAAATATTAATAGAGAAGTAATTTAATTCCCAAATATACCGTAATTTTTTATTTTTTCAATGTGGTTTGATTTTTTCCTTTTGTAACATCCAGTGTATTTTCAACATTATTTTAGTGTTCAGCACCAATCCTAATTTTTAAACTGCTGCAAAAATCTGCCTGTATTCTTTGTCATGTTAATGGTAAAACTTTTACAAGTATGTGAACAATTTTGTAAAACAAATATTTGATTATTATTTAATAGTAAAAAAAACAACTGTCTATATGTGCAATCAATATATATATATATATATATGTGTGTGTGTGTGTGTGTGTGTGCTTGTGTATAAAATTGGTAAGTTTCTAACTCATGTAATAATATTATTTAGTATGTATTACCCGACATTCATTCAATAATAATCTTTTATTTTCTTACAGTTTTAGAATATTTTCAATTGAAAAAAAATTGCATGAATTGGAAGTGCATAGTATTAAAATAAACAATATTGGACTTTCTAAAGTTTGAAAAATTGACATGTAGTTTACTAAAAAATAAGCACAAAATGCTGTGGTAACAGATGGTTTATATTATTTACTTGACTAAAAAAAGATACTGAAATGAAATTAGTTCAGGTTTATATCTCAACAGTAAACCTCATCAAGTTCCCATAGTAATCAAAAAGATATCACAGTATATACCCATCATTATCAGTACCACCCAGAATTTTTGGAAGTGCCAAGACACATAAAGACAACACACTGGTCCGATTAATGCTAGACTTCAGAGGAGGACATTATACAAAGACAGCGAAGTGGGTGAACAACAAACTCATCCAGATGTTGGGCTTTGGATCATAAACTCTCAATTCATTTGCACAGTTCATGTCCTCCATCAAAGATTTACAACTAAACCCAGACATCAAATTGGCCACCATGGATGTTTCTGAACTATATGGCTCTGTCAATAGAGACAAGTCAATCCAAATTGTCAGAGATGAACTTTTGGCACAAAAAATAGCTCAATCTCAAGTAGATTTCATCCATGACTTTCTATGTTGGTTGGACAACAACATTGTGGCATTTTTCAGAAACCAGTGGTTCTCCATGAAATTAGGCTGGCCTATGGGTTTACCACTGAGTGGTGTAGTTACCAGCATCTTCCTGAACTACTATGAGAGGAAGATCATACCTGTTTTAAACCCTGCATGCTTTCTAATATGCACTAGATAAGTGGATGACCTATTTATTGCTGCCACCCCTGAAATCATCACACGGATTAAAGTTAAATTGGAAACAAGCACAGCACTAGTTGTGACTGTCACAACTGAAGACACTCACCAACATCTTGATGTCTATATAAAAAACAAAAGCAACCACTTCTAGATGCCATATACACCCCCAATCTAACACACCAATAGAACATTTATTATCCAGCCTAGCATCTTTTTTGCACAGAAACAGGCTGTTATGTGAAATTGAGGCAGACACAAAAGCAAATGTAATAGAATAGAGAGATGACTTATTGAATTTAGGGTTCAGGCGATCTATTGTTGACAAATTTTTTTTATATATTCAGAATAAATAGCTTAACACTCACATCACACAAGATAAACCCAGATTATTGCTTCCATATATATCCAACTTGCATAAGAAATTGCATTCTATCCTCAACAACAGATATCAGCTTTGTTTCCGAATCCCTCCAAACTCTAACAATTTAATTAACAACACTAAAGACCAAATTCCATTTTTACAAACCCCCCATACAGTATATAATATTGCATGTTCCAACAATAATTGTAAAGGCACATATTATGGGGAAAGCAGAGCATCTTTGTCCACATGATTAGCACAACATAAATATTCATACAATAGAGCTCTTAAGGATCCTTCCACCTATTCAATTTTCTATCAGCACCAGAGCACAAGTCACCAAGAGTGCATTCCAGACAATCCCACAATCATGTGTAGAGAGAGACATGACCTTAAAAGAAAAATCAAAGAGGCCTTCATCTCACGAGACAAGACAAGGATGCCACAAATAGGAAGGCTATGCTTTATCAATGAAATGGAATTAAGCATATTTGCATATCATTAAATGTAGTAGCAAGCTATGATTATGAAGGCAAGATCCTTTGAAACCACTGAGCTAGTTTATTAGTTTTAGTTAGCTATTTTGTATTAACACTTTATAGCTTTTGAGAACAGTTGTGTTACACATGCACATGTGCTAGAGTAAAGCATTTTTATAAAAATGTATTTGCTTTTGAGCATATTGATCAACATTTTGTGTTATGAAAGATTTTAATATTGAATTGGAAATTAATTGCAAGATGAAAATGTTGGAATTAAATTTTGGCTGTATTAAAAAAAATAAAAGATGACATAGAACTTGTGGTTTTTTCTGAAAAAAATTGATAATGTATATTATGATTTTTTTTTGGGAAAAAAATTCTAAATGGAAATGGATATGAAAACAGCCAAATGAAATTTGCTGCAGAATAATTTAAATTTTGACAAACATAAAATATATATTTCTTAATGGAGTAAGGGGAATGATCATTAATTAGTAAAATGTGAGATATGTAATAATGCAAAATGCTATTAATAGTTGATATTCCTAACCTTCAGAAACACTCCAATGAATTTGAGTTATAATTTCCAGATCATTTAAAAATATTAAAAGATTAAAGGTAATTCTGAAGTGAATGATATCAATAAAATAATAACACTGGCAAACATAGAGGGTACAAAAATAAAAGGCTAGGAAATTGTCAATAAATTTTTAAGTTAGACAATAGAAGAAAAAGAAAAATATTGAAATATCATCTTTTAAGAGCACAAAAAGAGGGCAATAGTGATATAGGAAAAGATATGTCAAATTGCCATGGTAATCCAAAAAAGAGAATAAAAGCCTAAAAAGCAAAATTGGAAAAGATGCTTCAGCAATGAAAATAAAAATGAAATTCCTTACTAAATAGGGATTGTCAAAACAGTTCTACAAATTATGATATAGCAAAAAAGAAACAAGAAAACAAAATAACTATAATTAAAAAAAGAATTTTGAATGCAGAGGTAAGATATTCATTTCAATCTATGAAAAAAGAAAATATTCTAATAAATACTAGAATTATTAACTCATGTCTTTTAAGAAGCAGGTAAAGAAAAAAAAGCCTAGATAATATAAATGTGCTGAATGATTGAAAGAATGACAAAATAATACTGTTATTTAAGAAAGGTGATAGAAAGAAATGAGGAAATTATAGACATAAAGTTATGTTATCACTTTTTATGCAAATTGTTGCCAAAATAGTTGTCTATAGCAAATTTTTGAATATAAATCAATCAAAAGAATAATCTGGATTTAAAACTAAGCCCAATATATATCTTATATCTAAGTGTTGAGAAACGTGAATTGTTATTACATTTTAAATTTATGGATTATGAAAAGGCATTTGATAATAATGTTTAACAAGGTTATAGCACATCTCCAATAATGTTGTTTACAATAAGTATTTTGTTAATTAAAATGGAAGTTAAATGAATAAAAAAAATATATATATATATATATATATTGGTGATTATTTATCTTTTTGACCTATATGTGTTAAGTGTATGTGTTATGAGATAGAATGGAGAGTGGTGGGTCATGTGAAAGTCTGATTTTATTTAAGTAATTTAAATTTGTAGATGATGTTTTTGGCTTTGCAAATAATACTTAACTGCTTCAAAAAAAATGTGTACTACAGATAAAAGAAGAAAATAAAATTTGATTTTCATGAATTAAATATTAACAACTACAAATATCTTAGTAATATTAAGATAGATAGAAAGACAAAATTAAGGAAATGTTCAAAGTATTTTCATAGAAAAAGAAAATAAAGATTGATAATCATGAATTAGAAGATGTTAATAATAACAAATATCTTAGTCATTATTAATATAGATAGAAATATAATGAATAATATTAATCATAGAATCAAACATGAATAGGATGGTTTTAAGTAGAAATAACTTAATATTAAAAGAAAATATGCCTATGTAAACAATGAGGATTGCAAATTCCTCTACAAGCTTTGTGATAAATGCTTAGCCAGATCCAGCACTTAAAATATCTCTGTCAGGAACTCCCCCTCCCCCAAACCCCTGACCATGGTTTTGTGCTTTGGCACTCCTCAGAGGTGTTAGGGTAGGTTCAGACACTAGATCCAAAAATACCAACCCAAAGCCAAGCACTTATCTAAAAGTTATCTATTGAGTGGAAAATCTGAAATTTTCAGACATCTACATGTCTTCAAACCCAGCTATACAACTCAAATAGCTATATGGGGCTGATAGATCTTTAGCCATACCATATATTAATAGTCTTAGCAATATAAAATTACATAAGACTTATGGCAGAGATTATAAATAATCAAAATAAAAGTCATAGATCACATGACTCTATCTCTTAAGCTTGTAAGTTATAAACAATGAGGATTGCCAATTCCTCTACAAGCTTTGTGATAAATGCTTAGCCAGAGCCAGCACTTAAAATATTTCTGTCAGGAATCCCTCCCCCCCCAAACCCATGACCATGGTTTAAGTACTGGCTCTGGCTAAGCATTTATCACAAAGCTTGTAGAGGAATTGACAATCCTCATTGTTTATAACTTACAAGCTTAAGAGATAGGGTCATGTGATCTATGACTCTTATTTTGACTAATATGCCTATGTATTTGAAATAAAAGATTTTTAATAAATGTCTTTATCAGTTATATTTATAGATCTGAAACATAAGAAAAAAGCAGTATAGAGACTAGAAAATATTAATAACTATACATAAATTGGTCATAATATTCATATAGATGCATACACAATGAATGAAATTAGTCATAAAATTTAAGACCTAACCCTTAAAAGATAATTTAATATTAAAAGAAAATATGCCTATGTGTTGAAAAACAAAAATGTTATTTATGGATGTGTTTTAACAGCTTGTATTTATTGACTTTTCATTTAAGCACACAAAAGAATAAAATACAGACTACAAATGACTCAAGAAAGTAATGGATAGATGTATGCTGAGAGTCACAAGATCCAAAGCAAAATAATAGGAGGAAGGATAAACAAGTTTCATTGACACTATTGGAAAAAATTAAAAGACTGAAATGATGCAGGGCTGGATGCAATGCTAAATGAGATGATAAGAGATGGATATTTTAAATATTAAACTCAAATAAAAGATCTATAAAGAGACTATATGTGAGATGGATAAAATAAAGAAGTTTTCTATTATGATATGTAGAAAAGAGTCTATGAATTGTAGAAACTGGATTAAATTTGAAGAGATCTTCATCCTGCAGTAGATTAATAATGGGTGAATATAATGATGAGATGATGTACTAGACAGTACATACACACACATACACATATATATATATATATATATAAGTAAAGAATTTCATGCAATTATTTGAATTAAATAGATTTAAAACGATAATATTTAAATTATTTAAAAAATAGAAATGCATTGAAAAGGAAATAATTCAAAATTAAATTTTTTTAATTATAATTTATATTGACTTCTTATAATCAATAATATATTTTCATATATTTAATTTATAATTAATTGTTATATATGATTGAATCATCATTAAATTTATATAAATAAACACGCCTTTGTCGTTTCTCAGTTATAAACTTGTATACATATGAATGGGATAAATTGAAAAAGTTGGTATATTTGTTTATATGGCTAATCGAAATAGCCAAAGTGAATAATATACATTTATCACTTGAATAGTACAATACTCATAGAGTGCTAGTTAATGTATTAATTTAAATATAATTATTATGCATTATATAATGGAAGAGTAGAAATAATTACTCAGGTTAACTATTCATGTCTGTCTTTTTACTTATCATCAACAAGCAATTTGTATCTGTTATCGGACTCAAACTATTAATGTGCCAAAAAATCCATTCTTAATGTTAATAAGTATATAGCCAGAAAATAGTATAGATACAATAGGCCTGTATACCTAGACCTACAGAATAAAAGATAGGTTTACATCACCGAAGGCTAATATAGCAATATACAATACACCATGCTAAAATTATTTGCAAGTTGTATTCATCATAATAATTTATGCTGTTGCTTATGTAATAATAAATATATACATAAGAAAAACAATTGTCTCAATGCTATGATATATATATATATATATATATATATATATATATATATATATATATATATATATCATAAAATAAATACAGTCTTTGATAAAAATGTATATGAAAAGTAGTAAAACATTTATAGTAATATTAATAATCAACATTAAACTAATGTGCACGCATTTGTAGATTTTTAACTATAAATGAATACTCTCACTTTCAAACACAAGATAAAGTCTTTGTGAAAAAATAGAATGAACCCATCTATCTTTTTGACCCAAACATTTATGTATGGGCAAATTATTAATATTACAGTTTATAAACACAGTGCTATATAAAATAAATATTTCATTTATGGTAATAGAAATCTACCAAAATATTAAGGATTGATATGAATAATTTATTTCAGAGTTTAAATATAACATTATATATAATTTTAACCACTATTAATCCATTTCATGATCTCCTATGTTTAATTCAACTTCTTTGTTCTCTAGCTTCTCTCCACATCATTCATCCATCTCATATAAATCTCTTTTTACATTTTAACAATCTTTTGGGATCCAATTAAAGACTTTACCTATCCACTATCTCTTTTAGCAATATGTCCAGCCTAGTTTCATTAAACCTCTTAAATTCTTCCAATAATGTTAGTGAAAACTTTTTTCTTTTATGCACATATTTGGTTTTGATCTCTTCTTGTTGCTTCTTACATATATCTCTCCACAATTTACTGAATAGTATAAAGTCTCTGTAATGTTTTTTTATTATGTGTCCATACTCCAGATTCATAAGTAAGAACTGGTATAACACATTTATTAAAATTTCCTTCCATTTCAAAATAACAGACATAATTTTCTTTTGGTGCTAAGTTATTGCTACTAAAAGTACTCCATTCAGGTTTATTTCTATGGGAAATATAATTCATTATATTTCCATATATTTTAATAAGTTGTTCATATATTTGCAATTGTTAATTTTTAATTGCTTTATCTTGTTAAGAAAATCCATTAAACATTAGTGTTTTTAAAGCATTTTTCTTTCTCCCATTTTCTAATTTTCGTGCAACATTTTCTAGAGCTGTGAAACATTATTTCCAAAAACAACAACCTAAATGATTTAAATTTCTGTTTTTTTTTACTCTCTTAACTTTCCTTAATCCATAAAATATTTGTAAAACTGCTATAAAAAGTTTTAGAGATATAGAATTAACCTTGTCATACGTTTTTTTTTTTTCAATGTTAGTTTTTTTTATTGTCGTCATGCAATATAATCACTTCTTTTATTTTAAAAAATATTCCTTGGGATAAGACAATATTCATCATTTATTAAATTATAGTGTAAAATAATATAAATTTAACTCTTTCTACTCATATTATTCATGATATGATATTTGTAAACAATAAAATTTACAAATTCTCTACACACTTAAGCTATATGGATGTATAGAAAAAGAAGATTTAAAAAAAATATTCATGCTGAGATTCTATAATTGACATAGTAATTTTAATTGAGTTTAAAGTTTATATCAGGTATGAAAATAAATAAAAAATGTATAGTATAATAAAACGATTTATAAATAAATATATTTAGAAAAATATGTTGAAGATAAGAGTTGACCATTCTTATTTTTATAAAGTCGAATCTTGCATTTAGATTTGTAGAGGTCTCTCTTATAATAAATTAAGCACTCAAGGCGCATGTAGTAAAATTATAGCCTTATTTAAGTATTATGTGCTGACATTGCGCTTAATAAGAATTGATATTTACCATTTATAGTAGATTGTATCTTAAAAAGTTTGTACACAAGTAATGGTGAACTTGTTAATTGAACTTAAGTAGTTTGCTGTGGATAAGTACTAAACTATGATGATGATAGTATGTGTGGGCAAGAATCTGGGCCAACTGATGAAACTTGGTTCTGTCAGAAATGCATCTTGGCTATCATTTGCTTTTTCCTATAAATTAATTCATGTTTTAAGAGTATAATGAATTTTTAAATTTTATTTTATAATAAACATATTTTATGCTTATTACATACACTCTCTTGCATTTATTGCATAACAAAATAAATATCATTTCTTATATTACAGTTTTAAAAGAAATGTGAAAAGTTTAAACATTTATTATTTTTACCTTTCACTGAAAAAGGTCAACATTTTCTTTTATCTTTGATAAAAATAATTAACAGATTTTATAAAATGTTCAGACAAACAGTTGATTTGATTACGACTGAAATAAAAATGTTATCAGTTAATAAAACATTAAAATTAATATGAGAATTAAAGTGTTTTCGCAAAATAAATTAATAAAAAAAATATCAAAATGTTTTTAAAATAGTCTTAAAATAAATTTTAAAAAATTAGAGCAATTAGAAGATCAACATTATCATCATTATTATTTTGCACCACTATTAATCTGCTGCATCCACAACTTCTTTTCTACACATCAGCAGACCTCTGTACTCCTATCCATATAGCAGTTACTTTCCTTTTAGGCCTCTTACAATCTTTCAAGATCTAGTTTAAGATTTCAACTATACATCTATTATTATCACTTCTAACACTAATATTCAGTCCATCTCCATCTCAATTTTATAATCTTTCAATGATATAACACCTGTTTGTTTTTTCACTCAATGTATTTATTTTTTAATATTTTCTTATTATTACTCACATATATTACTCTATGCTTTGTTAAATAGTCTCACAATTTTTTGTTGCTCCTCTGTTTAAATGTCCAAGATCCAGAATAAGAACTTGTAAACTGCATTTAAACTTTCTATTTGCATAGGCACATTTCCTTTTATAATTAAATTATTTGTAAAAAAAGCATTATAATTCAACTTAATTTCTACATTGTATCTCATCCATTATGTTTCCATCTGTATTAATATTCTGACCTAGATATTTATAGATTTTATCTTGAAAATTACTTCATACTTTTAGTTTTTTTATTTTAATCTGATAATTTTTACACCCCTTCCTGAAGCTCAAAAGCACGATTTGCAAAATCATCTGCAAAATATAATCACTATATACTTTTACTTCTTTAACTTCCCATTTTTCTACAAAATACTTCTTATAAAACTACTAAAAAACTTTGTGGAGACATTCAGATGTATTTATTTATAATTACCAACATGATTGTTCTAAAATTTTGGCTAGATTACATCTGTCATCATCTGGATAAGGAATGTTCTTTTTGATATGTCATAGAGAAGCTGCAAGCAACAACACATGAAAAAATATTACAAGTTCAATAATTAAAAGCAAAGTAAAAAAGACAGGCTCTAACTAAATCAATAATTGTACTTCTGGAAATTAAAATAATGTCCCTGTTGTCATAGAATGTAATATATAAAACAATAAATTCTTAGATTACATAAAAACAAATTGAGATCATACTACTTGCTTTGAGAAAACAACAAATGCTATTATTTACAATTTATCTACTGCAAAAAAAAACCTATTTCTCATTAAAAATTTCCCATTTGCTTCTCAATTCTATGGAATATTAAAACATCCAAGATAGATATCCCCTGCATCCCATAGTAAATTCTATAGAATTTACCATTCACACAGAAATGAGATATTTGGCTAATATAATACAACCTATTTTACCATCTATAAAATAATACTCAAAGAACTCAACACATTTTGTTTTTATATTAAAAATTATAAAGGAGAGCAAGTAATATACTAATAAGCTTCAATATTATTTCTTTGTATATAAATATTTTAATCAGCAAAGATTTAAACATAGTTAAATATCACGCAATCTGTGGATTATATTATGCCTTAACTAAATTTTGCCTTTCAAATAATTTGTGTACAAAAAGTTTCAGTACTGTGATGAGTTCTTCCATATCAGGGCTGTATGTTGATTGGCTTATGGTGTATATAAATCACCTGTTGTCTTAGTCCATATTTGTTATTTGGAAACATAGTAATGAAGAGCTATATAATTTTTTTCCTCACACATAAGCAATATTTATTATCACAATGGAAGAGATTTATTTCACTTGAATTTAACTACTTAAAAAAAGTTATATGGCATTTATAATGTAAACTATATAATATGTACATATATTTGAACAATTTTCATGTGCAATTAAAACATATTATCTGTGGTCTGACAACTTTAAATTAAACATAGCAGTGAGAGAGAAATCCAATTCATCAGCTATTTATACTCATATTAAATTAACAAATCATGATATCAATTTTGAAAAAACAAATATTTTAGCAAAAAATTGAACAATATGACCAGAGATTGCTAAGAGAAGCTATAGAGATTTTTAAAAAGACCCAAGAGCATAAATGAAAGGTGTGAGTTAAAGAAGATTAACAACATTTGGAAGAAACTATTGGAAGAGAAAATAAATTTTAAAACTTCTCAACCAATAGAATTTAAATATGAGGAGAAAGAAAACGATAAAAACAATTTTAAATCTCACATGCATTCTTATGATTTGAGAAAGAGGACGCTCTGAGGAAGGTACTTGATATTGTACTGAAACATCAGCATTTAGCTTTTTCACTACATGGAATATTCTGAAAATAGTAATATATATATATATATATATATATATATATATATATATATATATATATATATATATATATATATATATATATATATATATATATATATATATATATATATATATAAACAAAGGGAGTAAAACATCCTTCCTTGGTCTATAGATTAAAATCACTCTAAAAGTTGAAAAAAAAGGATCAAGAATAGATTGAATCTACATATTCCTGATAGCTCTGATGTTTATAAGCATATCTTTGTCAACACTGTTAGTAATTGCTAGACAAAAGATACAACTTAAGAGTTATAAAACTCACAATCAATTATACAAGGCTGGAAATAACATCTCTCTTTTAACACTTTTGTAATAATGATCTGAATTGAAATATAGATCTGATAAACTTGAGTTTTCAGGCTGTAATTAATGCTTCAGATTATTTTACATTTGAGTAACTTTTAACCAAGTCAGATAATCTTCAATATTAGTCAGCAAATGAGTATTTATATATTATTAAATATAAGGTAAAACAAATATGAAAAATCACTATGCACATCTGATAATTAGAAAGTTTTTTGAACAATGCTCTATGAGAATCTATGAGATAGAGGTTACCTTGTAGTAATTTGTGTAAAAAAAAATTATCTTTTGTCTATACCCATATCTACCCATCATCTATCTATTAGTTTATCTAATTAATGTCTGCCTGTTTAGCTATCTACATGTGTATCACTAAACCAATATGGTATATATATATATATATATATATATATATATATATATATATATATATATATATATATATTTCTATTTCTCTGATTCTTTCTATCCATCTATTCATACATTCATCCATCTAAATAACTGCTTACCTATATTGTGCCTGTTGGTTAACTTACCTACCTACTTACTTAACTATCCACTTATATACCTATTATAATTATTTATTTATCTATATGTAAGAATAAATTATAATATATATATATATATATATATATATATACTATAGATAATATGTATTAAAATATATTCTACAAAAGTATATTGAAAATTATCAACTACTATGGTAATAACTTGTTGGTATAAAACAATATTTATTACTTTGCTAAGATAGGTTTTTAATACAATGTGTCTTTGTCAAAGCTCAGTGTTAGTAAACTATGAGAAAAAATCTGATCATTCCTTTAAACCTACTGATGCTAAAATTATTTGCTTAGACAGTAAAAGAAGCTAGACATCAAATTAATTCTAAGAACTCCATAAATATAAGAGCCAATAGCATTCCTCTCAGCAAGTATTAGTCATTTAATATATTGGCATAACCAACTGCTAGGTAGATTTACACATGCAAATATAAAAATCTATGGTAATCAAAAATTAGTTTAATGTATATTTATATGCCTATGGATATGCTAATGTGTTTTCTAATATTCACTGTAGTCATGCTTTAACAAAGACATGTATCAAAAGTCTGACTCAGCAAAATAATAAATACTGTTTTATATCAAAAATTTATTACTATAATATTCTTGTATAATATATTGTAATATTCATGGTGGGTTTTAGCCTTATTTTAAACACTATAAAGTGCAAGTTAATCAAATTATGAAAAAAAATATTCTGTTCATGCACAAGTTTATATATCTCAAGATCATACTTGTATTTTCTGATTAACTGATCTAATACTTTTATTATGATTTTTCATTGCCAGTGGAATCAGTTTTACATTTATTTAAAAAGGTGCCCAAGTCCTTAGACTCACTGATCCATCACATCACATTGTCAATTAGAAACAAATAACTAAAATAAGATCGTGATTTTTGTTTCTTGTCACTTAAATCTTTCATATAAAATTTCTTTAGGAATTTTCCCCAGGCTTAAACAAACATGTTGGCAAAGGTAATTTTACAATTTTCTAAACGTATCTTTTTAATAATGAAATCTTTGTTAGGCATTGGTGGTCGAGAGGTCAGCAACAGCGGCTTTGCAAGCAATTGTCCCAGATTGGTGGATTCACTTCCTAGCTGATGCTATGACACATGAGAAAAAAATAATAAAATCTACTAAACTAAAATTAAGATCCATATAATGAAAAGTTGATATTAAAGGTAAATATTTTCTTACAACAAATTAAAATATTTAAACAAGAATTATTAATAAACTGGAAAGAACATACAATTTTCCATTCAGATTGTTAGATTAAATAATTAAAACAATTTGGCAATTAATGTTCACTTCTTTTATAAGTTTCTTCTGGAAGGTTGTAACTGAAAGTTCTTTGGATGATATAGCAATGACTTTATTGCTAGTATATTATAAGCTTAAAGTTTAGGTTAGTTTGCAAACATAATAATTAGTCAAAAATCAGGGTATAAATAATAGTAGCTTACTAGTAAGTTTTGCAAATTTATGTAGATTGTATAATGCATGTATTTCTTGGATCAAATGATCTTGTGGTAAGTTAACTTTGATTTCTGCTGACATTTTTATGTTCCTAGTCTGTAGTAAGACTGGATTTGAAGGCTTTTCAGATTGACCTCTTTATGATGAAAGGTGTGAGCAGCTGCTCCGATTCCCCCTTTGCATGATGAATTAGTTCAGCATAGTGGTTTGGATACTTAGCTATCCAGGACCAGTCAAAAGAAAAACAGGCAAGTTCATGCTCCAAGTTATTTGTTTCTTTCATACTCTGGTTAGTTTAAAATTTCTGCATATATACATTTCTCTTTTGTTTTTGTTATCAGAATACACATTAATAATCTTGTACATTTATTATTATTTTTTATTACAAAGTCTCTTTTTTATAAAATATTTCCACCATATAATGTCTTTCTTTTATTTATCTGTATAAACAATCTGTATGCACTTATATTCTTTTCAATTTTAACTTTAATTAAATAGTTAATTTTAAACATAAATACCTTTCATCATATTCATCTAAAATAAATTATATTAACTAAAAAAAATCTAAATTTTATCCATTGATGATTTTTTTACATTTTATTTTTAGCCTTTTAAATATCATCACTGCCAATTTGTACCATATAAAAATAAATGGCACAACACATCCAGTATCAATAACCAAGAATAAGGTAGTGGATTTTGAACTTATTTTATTCTTAATAAATTTCAAGTATAACTTTTTTTATGTATTAGTGAGACTGATAAATTTCTGTAGACTGTTCACAAGAGACAGTTGACATTAAAGTTCATGTTTTTAGGGTCTAACATGGTGAGAATGAGGAATATTTCTACATTCACCTGCATCCCTGTCTAATGATAAGAAACCCAAGTCTATGCACATTAGAACATTTCTCATCCTTCTGAGACTTATAGGCTTATGGTAACTTAGTCCATCTCCCTTTTCCCAAGACTCTGCCTTATAAGACTGTCAGGCATTTAAGGGCAGTATTATCTTACTTTCTGACATGCAAGGACTCAGGGCTATAATTTTTCCCTCTCCAGCGATCTGCCTACTTTATCAATATTGTGAATTAATATTTATATTAGCCATGATCATATTTTCCTTCTGTAGAAAAAACATTTTTATTTTATTTTTATAGTTGTATAATCCGGTTTAAAGTTGTTGTTTTATTTTACAATTATTAGTTATTTCAGGTAGTGTTTTTTTTTCAAAGTTTCATGTTGGAAAGCCATTGTAACATACACAGTAAATTTAGGTCTAATTTTATGCACTATAAAGTGCAAGTTAATCAAACTATAAAAAGAAAGAATCTTGTATCCCAAGCACATAATTATATTTTCATCTTAACTGACCTAATACTTTTATTATGATTTTCATTGCTGGAAGAATTAGTTTACATTTATTTAAAAGAGAGCTAAAGTCCATAGACTCATTGATCAATCACATTGTATCATCAATTAGAAACAAATAACTAAAATAAGATTGTGATTTTCTTTCTTGACACTTAAATCTTTTATATGAAATTTCTTTAGGAATTTTCCCCAGGTTTAAACAAGCATGTTGGCAAAGATAATTTATACAATTATATAAACTTATCTTTTTAATAATAAAATCTACTAAACTAAAATTAAGATTGTACAATGAAAAGTTGATATTAAAGGTAAATACTTTATTACAACAAATTAAATTATTTAAACAAGAATTATTAATGAACTGGAAAGAACATATAATTGCCCAACCAGATAGTTGGGTTAAATAGTTAAAACAATTTAACAATTAATGTTCGCTTATTTTATAAATTTATTCTGGAAGACTGTAACTGAAAGTTCCTTATATAATATAGTGAATGTCTCTATCAGTAGTATATTATAAGCTTATAGTTTAGGTTAGTTTGCAAACATTCAATTAGTCAAAAATCAGGGTATAAATAGCAGTAGCATACAGGTAAGTTTTGCAAATTTGTGTAGATTGTAGCATGCATGTATTTCTTGGGTTGAAAGAACTAGTGGTAAGTTAACTTTGATTTCTGCTGACATTTTTATATTCCTGGTCTGTAGTAAGGCTGGACTCTAAAGCTTATAATGAAAGATGTCTGCAAACACTCCGATTTCCTCTCTGTCTGTTGAATTAATTCAGCATAGAGTGATCCTGGTTACTTTGCAAACCAGGACTAGGCAAAAAAAAACAGACAAGACCAAGCTCCAAGTCATTTGCTTTTTTATACTCTGGTCAGTTTAAGACATCTGTGCATATACATTTCTCTTTTGTTATTGCTATCAGAATGCACATTGATAATTTTGTACATTTATTATTATTATTTGTTATAAAGTCTCTTTTTTATAAAATATTTCCACCATTTTTAATGAACATAATATCTTTTTCTTATTTATCTGGATAAACATCTGTATGCACTTACATTCTTTTCATTTTTAACTTTAGTTAAATAGTAAATTTTAAATGTAAATACATTTCATTGTATGTTGCTAAAGAAAATTATATTAACTAAAAAAACTAAATTTCGTCCATTGGCGATTTTTTTACAGTTTACTTTTAGCTTTTAAATATTACCACTGCCAACAGGTAACATATAAAAATAATTGGTGCAATATTTTATTATTTATCTATATGTATTTATAGATCGTTTTACTTAAAATAATAACAAAATGTACTTATTCAAATTTGAAAATTAAAGATTTATATTCCCTTAAAATTTTTAAAAGATTGTGCAAATAACTTTATGCAAATCTACTAACTTAAAATTAATTCAATATACATGAGTAGAAAAAAAAAAGATTAATATATTTAGACAAATAATTTTAAGGCAGGTTTAACTTCAAATAACTTTTTGACCCCTGGCAAAAGAATTAGGGATATAAAATCAAATATATTTTTCCCATGTCAACTTTCTTTTTCATTTCACTATTGTCATAGGTAAGCAGTAAGTAATCAATGGACAGATATAAAATCAATCAAAATCTAAACCCACGACTGTTTTCAGGCTATTTATTTAATAATCAACTAAAGCAAAGTGTTAGACAACTTGTTGTTTTATTTAAGATTTTAATAAAAAATAGTGAAGTATTTCAATGGTTAAAAAGTTGATTAAAAGATGTATCATGAAACATAATTTTGTATATATCATTATTTTGTTGTAGTTAGATTATAAACTAAATTTATACAAAATTAGTAATAATAAGTTTTAAATTTTGTTGACAACGTGATTAGTAGAAAACTTATGTTAATAATTTGGTTGTTTTAATAATAACATAATAATCACCATTGTGATGAATATCTTTGTATGATACATTAATATTTTTACTAAATCACAAATAGACTGAAATTAAATGTTTATAATTATCAGTGGATACTGGATGCTATACTGTTCTTGCCAATTGATTTCTTAGGGCTACTAAAGATAGGAATAAATGATATTCACTACTGTATGACTGTGATAAAATAATTATGTTTTATATATATAGACAAGTAAAAGGATTAAATATCCTTCTAATAACAGGGCAAAATCCTCACAAATAGTGTACTATTTAACAGGCTTGTCAATATGTGTGTGATAATAATTTAAATAGTATTCATCCTTGTTTTCTCTTTAGTTAATAATAACTAGATAGTCATTTACTAATATTGCTCGATTGTCTATTAATTAATTACCTAAATAAAATACTAAGGGTGATTAACGTTTCAGGTTTTATTATGTGCTATAATTTAACCACAACATCTTATATATATATATATATAGATAGATAGATAGATAGATAGATAGATAGATAGATAGATAGATATATAGATAGATAGATAGATAGATAGATAGATAAATAGATAGATAGATAGATAGATAGGAAAGTAAGTAGGTATGTAGCTAGCTAGCTAGAAAGATGGATGGATAGATAGATGGATAGGTAGATAGACAGAGAGACAAATAGTTAGCTAGCTAGCTAGCTAGCTAGCTAGATAGCTAGCTAGCTAGCTAGCTAGATAGATAGATAGATAGACAGATAGCTAGATAGGTAGGTAGATAGATAGGTAAGAAGGTAGGTAGATAGATGGATGGATAGATGGAAAGATGAATAGATATAGATAGATAGATAGATGAATAGATGGATAGATAGATAGACAGACAGCTAGATAGCTAGACAGACAGATAAATAGCTAGTTATCTAGCTAGCTAGCTAGATAGATAGATAGATAGATAGATAGATAGATAGATAGATAGATAGATAGATAGATAGATAGATAGATAGATAGACAAATAGATAGGTAGGTAGATAGGTATATAGGTAAGTTAGTAAGTAGATAGATAGCTAGATAGGTAGGTAGATAGATAGGTAGTTAGGTAGATAGATAGATAGATAGATAGATGGATGGATGGATAGATAGATAGATAGATAGATAGATAGATAGATAGATAGATAGATAGATAGATAGATAGATAGATAGATAGATAGATAGATAGATAGATAGATAGATAGATAGATAGATAGATAGATAGATAGATAGATAGATAGATAGAATTACTTCAAATTCAAAATTAAACAGACTAGCTAAAGAAGAAAAAATACTAAAACATTAACCAATGGTTGCATTGTCAAAAGCAGACTTCTCAAATGCAAAAGATGCTACTGGCATTCTCAGTGAGGTGCTAGGATATTCAATCATTAGATTAAAAATACCAAAACAAACCCAACACTTTATGTAATGTATAACTAACTATTAAGTAGAAACTCTGAAATTTTCAGACATCCATATGTCTTCCAATCCAGCTATCTAACTTAAAAAGCCATATGGGACTGAACTAAATTCAGATACACCATATATTAATAGCTTTAGCAATATAAAATCACCAAAGCCACCATAGCAAAAAAAAATAAAAATTACAAAAAAAAAAAATCAAGTCAGATGTCATATGACTTAATTTAATAAGCTTGTATTTACAAATGTTACATATAGAGTTTGCAAAACAAATTCTTAACAAGATTTGTAGAATGTCCCCAATCTCAGACCAATTTCTGCTACTGGAATTTTCAGTGAGGTGCTAGGATTTTCAATCATTAGATTAAAAATACCAGGACAAGCCCAACACTTTATCTAATGTATAACTATTAAGTAGAAACTCTGAAATTTTCAGACATCCATATATCTTCTAACCCAGCTATCTCACTTAAATAGCCATATGGGACTGAAATAAGTTCAGATACATCATATATTAATAGCTTTAGCAATATAAAATTGCCAAAACCATTTGTAAATACAAGCTTATTAAATTAAGTTATGTGACATCTGACATCTTTTTGTTATTTTTTGCTATGATGGCTTTGGCAATTTTATATTGCTAAAGCTATAAATATATAGTGTATCTGAACTTAGTTTAGTCCCAGATGGCTATTTCAGTTATATAGCTGGATTGAAAGATATATGGATGTCTGAAAATTTCAGAGTTTCTATTTAATAGTTAATTATACATTTGATAAAGTGCTGGACTTGTCCTGGTATTTTTAATCTAATGATTGAATATCCTAGCACCTAACAGAGGATGCCAGTAGCAGAAACTGGTCTGATGTTGGGGGTATTCTACAAAGCTTGTTAAGAGTTTGTTTTTGAGCTCTATATATAACATTTGTAAATACAATCTTATTAAATTGAGTCATGTGACATCTGAATTGATTTTTTTTGGTAACTATATATATATATATATATATTATATTTCCCACAATTTCTAATTACAACCTACTTAACCTTAATATTAAAAGTATTCTTACGTCAATCGATTCAGAATTATAAATGTTTAATAATAAAGTATCTTTAATTCTTCTCTCAAATTCATTTCTTTCAAAGAAAACAACCTTAACCACATCAAATTTAATAATATTGCCAGTATCTTTTTCATGGATATATAAAGCAGAATAAAGATATTTATTTTTAACTCTATTTTTATGAATCTGAATTCTTTTGTTTTCACTATATCCACTCTGACCAATATATAACTTTTTACAAAACTACACCAGGAATCAATTATCAAAAATCTCTTCTGCATTACTTAATAAATTATTCAAAAAAATATCTCTTTTCCGTGCAATTTTTGCATTATCAAAAAATTAATAATCTTATTTAAAATTCTATAAGAATAGACTTTAAAAGCCAAAGAAATAAAATCACATTTTTATTTATCTCTCACATTGTTACAATTATTAACAGAACTATAATTGCTATTAAATTAAACATCCATAATAAATTTATCAGAATAACTCAACACTTACATAATATTTATAAAATTAATTTTTTTGAAATAAAGCAGTCTTATTAGCATAATTTAATCTCTTGCTTTCTATAGCAGTAATTTCTTAAAGCAGTTATTTTATGGGAGACAAATTGATAGCTATCAAGTTTTAGATCTTGAATCCTTACTTTTAATATAAACAATTTTTCTTTAAATCCCTTACAACCAATCAATCTAAAAAAATTTTTTTAACAAAATCTACCCCCCAATCCCGTCTAAAATATATTTTATAATAGGATCAAAACAATTAAATATAGTTAACAATTTTTACAATTTATCATTTTCTACTACAAACACACAATAACAAATAATTAAATATTCATAATTTTAATTAATAATTTATCTTTCAGAACATTAACACACACTGAACAAATTGAAATAGAAATAATATGACCTATTATATATCTTCCTTAATTTTATAAAACTATTATAGATAAACAACATAGAATCCTCCAATAATAAGATAAAATCTTTAATAACTTATTTTATTCGTAGTCAAAGACTCATTATTAATCAACACAGAAATAAATATCTCAATAGTGCTTAATTTATTAACAGATTGATACACGTTCTCTATATCTAAACTACCAAATATACAGTTATTTTCCATTTTAAAATTATCATTCTTATCAAAATCCTCAAAAAGAAAAAGAAAAGAAACAATGTAATGACCAAAACTGACAAATTGTTTTAAAAATTCAAGAACTTAAAAATTCCTTCAATAACACTACCAGTAAAATTAAAACTAAATCTTAAAGGAAAACCATCTTTATGAGTTTTAATATTTATAAACATCTTAGCTGATATAAAGTCATTAGAGAATTGTGATAATATGTTGGACTATTTCCATTATCTATCAATAAATGTTGAATGTATATAAAAAAATGTTAAAGTTTATTTAAACGTTTCAAATACAAACAACTTTAGTAATAACACACAAATAGACAACACAGGTTAGTAATTACTCAATGTTTTGAGTAGTATTATTCTCCATTCTTCTTCATGTGTTGCTGACCTGAGCAGCGAAGGTATTTGCATAGGAGTCAAATTCTCACCTTTAGATTCTTGAATATTGAATTTAAGGAAAACACTCTAACAAACTGAGCAATCCTGTCAAAGTCTTTGGATCTAAAGGTGTGAGTTTAACTCCTATGTGAATACATTCACTGGTCATCCCAGCAACATTTGAATAAGAGTGGAGAATAATACTACTTGAAACATTGTGTAATTACTAACCTGTGTTGCCTATTTGTGTGCTATTATTAACAAGTTCTTTGTATTTGAAAAGTTTAAATACATTTTAAAATATTCTATACATTCAACATTATCACATCTAATATAAAATCATCACACACCTTTAACAAAATTTATTAGGATAACATTTTAAACATACCCTATCAAAAAAAAATTAAATTTTGCATTTGCTTTACAATATAATTTTATTTATTTGCCTTTTAAAGACTCTTCTTATAGGCATTTTAAGTAAAAATATTAATTTGTTTGGTAATATAAAAATTGCATGGAAAAGAGATAAATTTTGAATAATTTATTAAATAATACAGAGCAGATTTTTGACAGGAATTCTATTCCTGGTGTAGTATAATTATTACTTGTTTTGTAAAAAGTTGTATATTGCAGTTTGAGCTTAAATGAAAGAATAATGGCTCATAACAAGAATTGAAAATAAATATCTTAATTCTTCTTTATATATCCATGTTACTGGACATATTAGATTTGATGAGGCTAAGGTTGTCTTCTTAGAAAGAAATGAAATAAAAAGAATTAAAAAAACTTTATTATTAATTTTTTTTAAAATTCTGAATCAATTTACTTGTTTAATATTTCTTTTAATATTAAGAGTGGGATGTAATTGGAAATTGTGGGAAATATAGTTCTTATATATATTTCTCATATGTCATAACATCGTCTGGGAGGTGAACCCATAACCATCTGCAACCAACTACTTGCTTGCTGGGCAGATGCGATCACCTCTCAGCTAACAACACTTGACTATTATATATATTTGTTGTATTTTTTTAATACTTTGCACTTGAAAAGTCTGCTTTGGCAATGAAATGATTGTATTTTATTATATTTTTTCTTTGGCTAGTCTTGTTTAATTTTGAATTCAGAATAATTTTAATTATTGTATTGTCTAGTTTAATTTTAGTCTATATATATATATATATATATATATATATATATATAGACTAAAATTAAATATAAATATGTTATATATATATATATATATATATATATGAAACCAACTGATAATAACTGCTATCTACATTTTTATAGTAACCATCCTGAACATTTAAAGGCTAATATTCCTTATAGTCAATTTTTAAGGATGAAGAGGATTTGTAATGACGAGAAATTTCTTCAATAAAATAATAGTATTTTATATAATAGATTGCTTAATATGAGATATCCTAAGACATTGTTGGATAATGCAGTAAGGAGATCTTCTTTAATTGATAGAATGAAACTTCTTTTATCTGAAAAGAGTAAAAAACAATTAGATGTTCCACGATTGGTTCTTACTTTTAATAGAGATTTACCTAATATTAACCGGATATTGGCGAAACATTTTAACATATTACAGTCCACAGATTATTTAAAATCTATTTTTTCTGATCCACCTAAGGTTGTATATCGAAAACATAGATCACTTAGAGATATACTTGTTTTACATGTAAACATATTGTTGTGACAAAAGTGGTCTTTAGTACTAAGAATCGTCAATTTTAAATGGTATATTCCTAATTATGTTACATGTAAAAGTGTTAATTTGATATATTTGATAGAGTGTAGTAGATGTTTAAACCAGTATATAGGTGAGTCAGCAAATAGTTTACATGTCAGAATGACTAATCATAGATTTGACATTTTGCATAAGAATAAAGATAGACCGGTTTCAAAACATTTTAACTTACCGAATCATTTAATTGATGATTTAAAAGTAGTGATTCTTCAGGAAGGTTTTTCTTCTACAAGGGAGAGGAAACAAAAGGAGAGTTTTTTTATTTTTAAATTCAAGACCTTAGAAACACATGGATTGAATTTAAATGCTGGAACTATTACATCTCTGGGTTACCTGGTCTCCTAAATGATTTTTAAATGTGAGTTTTTTATGTGAAAATTTTCTTATATGAGGTTTTTTATGTAAAGATTGGTTATATGGATGTTTAATATCTGTGTTTAATTGGTATATAGATAAATAATTAGTTATTATAAATTATTGTACTTTGCACTAACTATAATTTTTGATTAAAATGTATAAGTATTTTAGTTTTTAATGAATATTAATGTGAGCACAACTATTTTTTGTATGTGAGCATAATCTAATTTTTGTATGTATGCACATATGTATATTTTAATTTTTAATTTTGGATTTTTTATTTTATTTTTTTTTATATTTATTTTAATTTAAATAGAATTTAAGCTTGATTAGGTGGGAATGTAGTTTTTTTCTTTTTTTGTTTGAATTTTGTCATTGATTGGGTAGATATTCTGTGTTAGATTTCGTGACCAATCAGGGGGGTTTTGTTAACTTTTTAATCTTTTACCAAATCTGTAATTTTTGATTTTCGCCATTTTACTGTGTATTTTTTTTTCTTTCTGATGAAAACCAGTCCTCTGGTTGAAATATAATATTATTTATTGGATTTATAAGTCTTTTTTTGTTTATATATATATTATGTTTTATATGACTATATATCAGCCTATAAATTGCTGTAAAATTTCATCCTTGTGACTCAACTCCAATCCCACAATATTGTGCCGTTTTTTTTTAATGATATTAAAATGTTATAAAGTTTATAATAATTTTGTTATGAGATTTCTATGTAAAATACTTAATATTATGCCTAATGGTAATTCCAGATTTATAAAAAAAAATATTATTGGCCAAAATTTGTAATCATTATCATTGTCTTGATTCTATTTACATAAATGCTTCAGTACAATTTACTGCTGGTGTATGATAAATTGATAGATTCTATACATAGTGTTACCTTTCATATCCCAGGAATTGGCTCGGAGAAAGCATCAAATTCTCAAATGATCAATAAAACTTCAAAAATAAGATTATATTGAAAGGAGAAAAGTAATAACTAAATTATGTAAATAAAACAATTCTGATAATTAAATTAACCACAAATCCTTTCTTTTTTATGTATTTTATTAGTAAATTTTAAATATTATATAATAAAATAAATATTAAAAATATATTTTAAAGTAAGTAGGAAATTATTCACTATAAAGATATATTAAAACAAAACAGAATTAAAATATTATAATTAAATAAATACAATGAAATCCATACATTTTTAAACTAGAAATATTTTTTTACTCATCACTATGATCATATCTCAAAGAGTGAGCTTTAAAATATTAGTTTAACTTAAACAAATATTATTTGCTTAATTTGTCAAGTGTTAATATCAATATAATTATTGAATACGGGATAGATAACTGGGTAATTATGTCATAAATCTGTTCATGTAAATATGCAATATAATATTAATAAAATAATTGAATTAATTTATTTGTGTGAGCATACATAAAATATTTATTAATGTACTATAAATGCGAAAAATAATTATGAAAATGATTTAAGCACTTCTTACAATGTAACATATATATATATAACATAAATTACTGACTAAAAATATATTATGTTTAATAGTTTTAAATTATAATAACGATAAAAATAAACACTTTCAATTTTTAAACATTTCAAAACAAAGCAAAACTCTCCATACAGTAGTGCCATCTTGTGCCAACAAAGAAATCAATGGATGCCAGAAGGCTTGTACATAAAATCCATATCTAGTGCCTACTCATCCAATATCGCCAGACTAGTTTCTGACTTGTGGCCATCATCAGTGAGGAGACTTGGATCTGAGAGCACTGCAACTAGATCTTAGGATCTAATGCAACCCTCTAGCAGCCATCTTTTAACTTTACTTAACTACAAAACTATGAGAATGAAATTGAAAACACAATAATATTTTCAATCCAAGCTCAATAGCATATATAAAGGTGGCTGCTAGAGGATTGCATTAGATCCTAAGATCTAGGTGCAGTGCTCTCAGATCAAAGGCTCCTCACTGATGAAGGGCACAATCCAGAAACTAGTCTGGAGATATTGGATGAATAGGCACTAGATAGGGATTTTATGCACAAGCCTTCTGGCATCCATTTATTGCTCTTGTTGGCACAAGATGGCACTACTGTATGGAGAGTTTTGCTTTGTTTTGAATTGTTTAATAACAATTATGTGCTAGTATGAGATAGTGATCATGTGATGTTTAGTGGTTTAACTTTCAATTATATTGTAATTATTATCAACTGAACTTAAGTAAACAAAAAGCAGACATCACATGATTTTCCAGGAACTGTGTAAATCAATGTTAATAGATTGCTTATTGACTATATTATGTTATATTAATCTATACAATTCCTGGAAAATCATGTGACATCTACTTTTTGCCATATAAGTTCTGTTGATAATGATGATAATATATTCCAGTGTTTAAAACTATTTCATGTAATATATAAAGTCTAAACAAAAGTATCAAAAGCAATAATAATTTTATTAAACTTGGCAATTAATATTTTAATTTCTACTATTCCTGGTTACTTTAATCTTTGATTTCTTCTTTTGTCTAGAAATAAATGTTCATTTTTATTCCTAAAATGTAGAAAAAAACTTTAAACAAATGAATAGATCTCTCTATTTGTAGACATAGAATTAGATTTCAGATAAAAATTCAACCTGGAACAATTATTTTCAAATCACTAAATCATCTGATCACTTCTAATTGATATTTGGCAATACTATTTTATAAATAAAAAATGTGGTGAATCCTGAAATGAGTCAAGCAATCAGCTACATAACTAAGTAATAGTTTAGCCACGCATAGTTAAAGAAATTTCACTAACAAAATTACCAAAATGTATTTTATCAGTCCATATTCAAATAAGTATGACTTACTTTGATCAAAAAGCATAATCACTCCTCTTAAACATATGTAAAAGGAATCAATAAAAAAGAGCTCTCATGGGCCTTTTTTAATGTTTTCCAGAATGCATCATGTAATAAAAACTTTGACCATATTTTCAAGTACTGTCTCTTTTGTTTTTTCATAAATTTAAAATGCAATCTATTAATAATTAAGAATCAAAGACAAGTCCACTTTTTTTATAAACATATTAACAAGATAAAGAGTTTTTACTCTTACTTTATAAAAAAAAGAAAATAAGATTGGAAATTTAAAATTAATGAAAAGTCCATAATTCTGGAAATGAAAGTGAGTTGACAATAAACCACTTAGAAATAAAATGTTAATCCACTTTAAATAAAACAAGTAATGTAGAAAATAATCCCCAAAATTGCCTCACCATTTCTCAAAAGTTAAATCTGACAATGATATGTAAGAAATTAAATTAATATAGAGAATGAAATTATTGATGAGTCAAAAATTATGAACAAAAATCCAACAACAATTTAAAAAATATTAAAATGCTATCAAATAAAATCATGGGGAAAATGATAAAGTTCCATAACATTTACATAGAAATGCTCTCCAGAACAATGACCACAGAGATTAAAAAAACAAATTAGAGTACATAGAAAAAATGTAAATAAATCTGTTAAAATAATTAATCAGATGATGAATGGATTTCTATGTCATTATGCCATTATAGACTCCAGCTGCAAGAAATAATAAATAAGCAAATCAAAATGCAACTGGTAAGAAGAGTAGACAGTGATTCTTCAGAATACTAAATGAAAACATCATAATTTTATAGAAATTTAAGGACGAATGCATATAAAACTATTCTAAAAAAACTATTACTCCCCATAATTATAGTCTTACTAGAGATGGTTGGATGAAATAAGAAAGTGTGCAGGGGTGATGTGAAGAAGAGAAGCTAAAGATTAAAGAAGATCTTCATTCTGCTGTGAATTGATAATGGTTGATGATAATGATGATAAATGACTAGACTAGGGAATATTTCTTAATTATTATATATAGTATAGTTTAAATTTTATTATTAATATGTAGATAATATAGGAAAACAATTAAATCAAGAACAGCCAATATAAGAGATAAACTCTGTCAAGCAGTAAATTGTATGAGCAAAATTCATATATAAGAAAGAGGGCAGAAGAAAAAGAAAAAAAATCCTGAACACTGGATGATATTTGGCTATAAGACCCTGTTTAGACATAATTCCAGTTTCTGATGATATATACAGGATTTTGCTATCAGCTAAAAGACATGATGCTGTCTTGTGACTCTATGAGATGTTAATAGCTTAGGTGATGGATCCATCTATATATATATATATATATATATATATATATATATATATATATATATATATATATATATATATAAGTAAATATAGTTTTATTAAAGTACCATCTCTTAGTCAATGCAGTCAGGTTAAGGTTTCAATAAATTGTAACTTCTGCAAATATGCAGTTTCAATGTCTGAAAATAAACAAGTCAAATATTTTATTGGATTTTTAACTTTCAAATAGAGTTTTTATTAAAATTGGTCTTTTAAGTCTTAGACAATTTGTATAAAACAGGATATATATTTCACAAATTTTATAAATTATGGTGATCATATTTAAGAGACGAAATACCCAATAACATAGAAATGGAAGTAATTTGTTCAATGTTCATGACATGCTATGTTTTTGGGCCAATAATGGAAATAATTTAAATTTTTTAGGAATAGAGAGAATATGGTTCATATAGATCATGGGTAAAACAATCATTTAATGTAATAATTTATATATATATAATATTATATTTCAATAGCTATAACTAGCATGTGACACTAAAATAAATTTTAATATGCCTTAATTTCATAGAATTTTTTTAATTGAATAGATGTCCATTTTGATACATTTATAGTTCTGTTTTATAAAAATTAAATTAGTATAAATTTTTCTCTCATAGTCTAAATTTTATGCCACTTTTTTGGATAACATGATATCTCATAGAGTTTGTAATCTAAGCATATATAATTTTTATTCAACCATTTTATTTTTTATACAAATATTATAATACTTATCATAAATAATGCTAGTAATAATAAAAATTAAATTTATTTATTATAACAACTGATTGTTCTTTTTGTAAAAGAAAACAATGGTTCTAGATAGAAATGCCTTGGTTTATTGTAAGTAAATGTAATTTTATTTCTCCATATTTTAAAATCCATAATTATATTTTTTGCTATCTTTTTATATAAATATTATAATACTTATTGTAAACAATGCTTACATTAATAAAAATTATATGTATTATAAAAACTGATCATTCTTTGTCTAAACGAAAGCAATCAAAAGCTTCAATCCTTGCATCTATGGATCTATGGTTATATTTTTTATCATTTTTCATACAAATATTATAATATTTCTTGAAATTATATTTATAATAAATAAAATGTAATTTATTTCATTATAATTAGAGAGTGAGAAAGCAATCATCTGATTCCAGTTAGAAACTATTCTAAATAAAAGGAATTTTATTTCTTATTTTTTTATAATTTTATCTTTACATTATTTAATATTTTTTATACAAATATTATAAAACTTATTGTAAATAATAATTGTAATTTTAAAAAATCAAATTTGGAAACATAATTATATTATATAAAATGTTACTTTTCTTAGAAGCAGTATCAGATACTGATTGTAGTGTTTATGTTATAAAACTGCATTGTAAAGGCAGAAGTGATTTTCTGGAGTGTTTAATTTCTGTTTTATTTTTATAAAAAGAGGGAATTTTTAAAGCAGAAATATAAATATATCCTACATGTACTAAAGTGGATATGTAATTTAGTAAAGATGTTTATATATTTTTTTCATATTTTTGTTTTTTTATCTGTTTAGCATACACAAAGATCAAAAAAAGAGAGAAATCATACAGGATTTACATATACAAATATTAATGAAAGTCTAGATAGTATGACCAAACATTATATAAATAAATAATAATATGATTGACATTTTAGAAATAAATTATTTTAAAAAATTAAATAGAAAGTCTATCTGGTGATTACATTATTTGCTTTTTTTTTTATTCTGAAAAAGTCAAACTTACTCTTTAATCAAATAAATGTTGTTCTATATAAATGATATTAAAGTAAATTACTGTCACATTTTTGTGCCCAAAAAATATTTTAAAAAGTTTTTAATTAAGAAAATATTTCTATTCCAGAAATAAAAAGTAATGAGAACTAGTTTTATTAGTATGAATATACAAAAAAAAAACTTTTATTAATAGGATTATTTTATTTTTATTAATTAAAAAAGATAAAAAAATAATCTTTTAATCCTTTTTATTCATCTATTTAAACAATCTCCATCAGATACTAAGATATATATATATTGTAATGGCATGCACCCTCTCAACAAGATAAGTTAAGGCAGTCGCATCTCACTATAGTCAGATTTAAGGTCTTCATATAGGATACCTCGAATGATGTGATTTAATTTTGATATAAAACTATATTTGTTCCCAATAACTAATTTAATATTAATAAATTATTATATCTAAACCACATCAAATCAATTTTCATCTTCATTAACTTTATCATTATGCTCAGATTTCGAACTCAGGGAAGTTTTAACTATTTACTCTCTTCAGGGGTTCCTATCAATATTCTAAAATAATATTAATAACAAATCTCACTAACTCTTTAAATTAAATGAAACAAAATTGAAGACTTCATTTAATTTAATATAAAAAACATAATTATTTATTTAACAATTAAATAACTTAAATTTTACAATATACAAAAAAATTATTTATATATCTACCTCCTTATATTAAAAATATAAATATTCTATTTACTTATGGTAGTTATATTTTCAGACCTATAACACTACGTGATTTTACAATGTATATAAAATATAAATATCCAAATATTAAGACTTTTATATTAACACTAGTTTACAATAATTACATTATAAAAAAAATAATCCAATCATTTGTGTATAATACCTTCATTCGTTAAAATGATTGACCATAACTTATATTTATTAATATAAAAATATATACTTCACAACAATGTTAATCATTTATTCACTTATCATACATTACAGTTATTAGACTATTTGGATTAGTATAAACAATGTAGTGTCATGTCATAGAAAATAATAGTATGTGAATTTAAAAATAATTTAATCTCTTACCTCAAGTTCACTTTATCCCTTTCCCATATTAATATTTCTTAACCGATATTTAAATCTTTATTAATCATAAATATAAATAAAAATATTTTAAATTATTAATTTTCTCTTATTATTCATTTCTTTAATGAAATGAATATGATGATAAAAGAAATGAAATTAACCTTTTCCAATTATAATTTTCAAAAAACTTAAATGGCATTTATAAAAGTTAATACAATAGTCTCAGATATTCCTGAAATTCGTGAATGGAAATCCTTTGAAGACACAATTTTTAATTCCTTCACTGTTAGACATTAAAGAAAATAATAGGATGTCCCAAGTTGATGTTTAGTTTCTTCTTTGTATGTAGTTTTCATCTTCTTAATACACAGTTCATTTATTAACGATTATAATTTCATTTCGAAGATCTAACTTTTATATAATTTTAAGGCATTCTGCAAAAGATATTATTCACACATATATATTTGATTAGGCAAGTGCATTTTATATACCCCACAATAAATTGGTGTTCTACCCACTCTTCATTTTCCTCATAATGTAAAGTACATTAAATTTAGTTGAAGTTTTTACAAACATGTTCTTTTTTAAAATGAAGTTTACATTTTAAAACATGTAATTTGAACAATTTTTATAGAACATGAAAATATATTCAAATTACTTTCTTTAAACAAATATTAGAAATTTCTTCTAATAAATTTTAAATCATTCAAAATATAGATTTTATTTTATACTGTTCTTTTAAATCGAACATAGTATAAGTTTTAATGAGGATATAGCTGACAAAAAATAGAATCCTTAGTCTTCTAATAAAAATAGAATTATTTTTATATCTTGCTCTATCAGCTTGCTAAAGCATAATGCATTCTACATTGTTGCAATACAATTCAATATTAACACACTAAATTAATTTCATTTCTTTTAATTCGATAAACTATGTGAATCTTGTCAACCATCTTTTGTCAACAACGTCTTTTTTTCATTTTAAAGAATGAAACTATTATAAAATATGTATATTGTTAGAAAGAATGAAAAATACTAACTTAATAAATTACATATTTATTTTCATAAATATAATAAGAATACAAATATAATGTATGCGTATTGATTATAAGTATTATGAGTATATATATACTCCTACAATATATATATATATATATATATATATATATATTGTATATATATATCATATATATATATATATATATATATATCTATATATATAATTCATCCATGTAAAAAAAAGTTGTGGTGTACGAATGATTTCATGTTAGTTAAAGTTTGTTATCATGTAAAAAATTGCTCTTGCAAAAATCAAAAAATTGTTTATGTATGATAGATGGACCAATACTTGTTTTCCATGTACTTTAAAACCATTAAACAAGTTTACATAAATTAAAAGCTATTCAGCAGTTTCTGTGTATTAATCAAATTAATTATCAGGAGGTTCTTTGTATATAAAACTGATCTATGTATCTATATATGCTAAATGGAAAAAAATCTACTGTTGTTAGAAAAGAATTTAGTAGTAATTAGACACACACACATATATATATATTGTAACCGTCGGAATTGTTGAATGCTGTATTCCATTTAAATTGAAGAAAGAAGGCCCAAAATGTTGGTGCCAATTTGTAACTGATTGAATTGATGGATGAAGGTGATGGTTAGGATGATCAATCTGATCTGATAAAAAATCTAAAAATCTAATTTAAATTAATCTGGTCTAGCTCAATCGGGTCGCCGTTATGTAATAAACCATCACAAAGCACAAATAATCTCTCTTAAAGTTTAATTTACTTAAGTTATATGTGAAATGAAGGAATAATGAGACTATCTGCTCCAGACATCAACAAATCCATCACAATTACAACATAAATTGCAAAGAGCAGTGAAACCAACTACTATTGCCCTAAACAATAATATAGGATTAGGCTAACTACTTGATTGGCAATCTAATCAAAATCAAATCCAATTAATAACTAAAACAGATTCCAATATATATATATATATATATATTATTATTAGCCTGTTACTGTTATAGTAATTTAAATCTACTTTATTATTTAAAGATGCTGCCTTTTTAACTTAATGGATAAGCTTCTAAGTACCTGTAATAGTACTTTACAAAACATTTGTTTACATATAGACATTATTTAAATATCAAAACAAAATAATACTTGAACCCAAATATATATATCTATTTTAATAAACGCTAAATAGAAAGATAAACACTCGTGTCAATAAGCGATATATATATTTCTTTCTACTTCAATCTCTAATTAATAATTTTCTGTGGGCATCAACTGGTTTTATTATAATTTTATAAACACTTTGAAAATTTATGCACTCACTTAAATGTTTAAACAAATTAATATACGTCTATGGTTTACTAAGAAGCTACAAAATAATTTATAAATAATTTATAAATATCTTCCAATAAAGTGCTGCTTAATTAGTGCTTCGTTTATGTTTTTAAAATAGAATACTTCACTGGAGTTTAATATCAACACTCTATTAGCTCATCTCTAAATCTACAATGTCCAACCACATTACATAAAAGACATATCGAGCTTCTATTGGATGTTTATTCACCTGTGAGTATTAATACAATCTGTTTGAAATTTTAAACAATTGAATAAAAATTGACCGGCAACAATTAAAACATATGATTATAATTGATATTTATACAAATCAAAATAATATTCAATTAAATCGGTCAATGAAGTTTATTCCCTTCATTTTATAGGAGTTTAAGGAAAATATCCAAGACGAATTATTCTGAACCAAACGATAAAGTATAATCTATTTAGATTTTTATGACGGAATCAGACAAACATGAAATGATTGACTTTGTAATATTAACTAAGATAAATGAGAATATGTATATATAATATTCGAATGCAAATATAAATATAAAATTCATATGGAAACAAAATAAAATACTAATAAGCAAAACATACCTTATCTTATATTCCAATTCGCTTGCCAAGCTGAGTTTGAATCTTGTTACTTAAATAGCTACGCCGTCTTATACAATCCAAATAAAACAAAATAATTAACCTAGTCTTGATATTTAAATTAACTCAATTTATTAGATTATAGAAAAGAAAATTGGCAATATTAATGATAAAATACATCGGAAATGACCTTATATTTTAGATTGGTTGACTAAATAAAAATGATCAAATTGCTATGTGTATCTCTGAATATGTTGCGATAACAATAACGACAAAAAAAAAATGAATGAGTAAATGACGGGAAAGGCTTTTGGATATTTTACTAAAAAAAAAAATTTACATATAACCGATACCAAAAAAAATGTGAAATAGGAGGGTATCAAAATCTATTTGTTTATCAAAATAATAACGGATAAATGAATATGAAATAATAAATATATTTGAGTCTTTCCGATCATCTTCATTTAATAAATTATATTACTTTTAGAGATAATAAAAAAAAATCATTCCCTTTTATTACATATAAAAAAAATTAATACACGCACATTTTATATAAAAAAAAATCATACCATATATATATGAGTCTGTTCGTTCACTATTTATTGGCCCATTGATTGACTTCAGTTCTTATGGTGTAAAGAGAAGTTTCTTTGTCAGAAATAATAATCGCAAACTTTATAAGGCTTCACTAAAAGTTTTCTTTTTCCGTCCGAAGAGGTGAGTGCACTTTGATTATCCCTTTTATGATGTGAATTGATCCAGTGGGTTCCTGTTCCTTTACTCGTGAGACGATGTTTACGCAAATCCATTTTTTTTTTTATAAAGCATTTTCCTTTACCTCATAGGTTTTTTTTTTTTTTACTTTGCTGCCGCTTTCCCCGGAAACTTTTCGCAACTGCCCGCTAAATGATTGAACGGGCAGATAATTCCACTATTTTTCCATGTTTTATGGTTTTACACACAAAAAAAAATATTGAAAAAAAACTTTATTTGTTAAGACAGAAAATATGTCTGTCCTTGACTATAGCAAAATGATGAAGAAGATCCTGTTATATTCTGTCGCGTCTTTTTTATATGTTCTCTTTCTGACGTTTTTCGTATCTTGACGACCATTCAATATTACTCAATTAAAAACTCAATTCTATCAATTTTCTTATAGTGGTTTTCGCGCGGTTTTGGGGTAAGTTCGGAGAAAAAGATACATGAAAATTAAATCCAAATTCGATTACAATTTTTTTATTATTTACAAACCAAAATACAAAATTGATATAATAACCTTTTAAATTATTGATAAACATCAATAATTTACACATATCTATATTTTTTAATAATAATATTTTTTTAAATTAATTTATAAACAAATATACACAACATAAAAAACATTGAACTGTATATAATAATGTTACTATGGTGACTGCATTCATATATGAAATATATAAAATAATATCGATCCTATTTAGTTAAACTTATATTGTACTGAATTGTTTATTTTTTTTTTTATATATATACCTGGATCATCAATTTGAACATTCACAACATCTCCCCTCTACAGAAAGAAAAAAAAATAATGACACTTTTTCCCTTCTCTAAAATCATTAAGCATTTTAATTTCTGCACAGATAAACGTCTATCATTTCCATCTGTCTTGATTTTAATATCATTTGAAATGTTAGTAAAAAAAAATTTCAAATATCTTATTCTCATAGAAGCAATGTGGAATTCGTTCATTCCATTTATGCTTGTCTAATTAGTTTACCTACATGTATTTTTTTTTTTTTTTGAATTTCACAATCAAACTATTACATCTTTACATTCCTCTCTGCAACTTTCTGGACAACAATGCTCTAAAATTAGAGTCAAACAAGAAAATCATTTAGTATTTGCTTTATACAAGCCAAATATATTATGGAACAAAATTCATTTATAAGCCAAATATTATTAGTTACTCTCTAATAATCATATATTTTTATTGCATTGTTAAAATATATATATATTCACGGTTTTATTTTCTTAAAACTCAACAATAGCTTTTATTATTATTTTCTTTAGACATATCTGTAGTTCACTTCAGTGACACTACTATGGGCCTAAATTTTAAACATTCAATATTGTCCTATAATGAGAATGTAACTTTAGTTAATTAATATCTTATATTTATTCAATTCCTGCTTTGGACATTGAAAATATCAACTTTTAAAGTCACTTTTCCTATAAAATAATCTAAACAAATGAAAATTAACTCATACAGTGAGCTGGAGATTCAAAACAATAGAGATATCCTATTTTTAAATCACTTCTAATACTAAAGTAAACTGATTAAATGTCAATTAAACCTAATTTTAATTTCTGGAGGATCTGACAACTACTTTACAAACCAAGCTGTGCTCTACACTGATGCTAATCAGGGACATTTATGTTTGAATAGCTTTATTTTATACAGGTTAGGGAAACTACTAAACATTTCTCTTTAAAATTATAACTCATATTAAAAGATAAATCCTGCCATTAAGGATTTCTTCCTACCTGCCAATGAACAATAATAAGTCTGGGACATCTGTCGACTTCAGACTTCAATATAATTTTATATAGAGTTATGAGCCACAACACACATCTATAGTTCTGCCAACTTCCTCAAAGAAAAGACTTAACCATACAAATATTTACAATTTACAAATAGCACAGACATTAAAATCTTACACTCTACATCTCCAATGCATTAAATAACACATTCACCATCATCAGTCAATTCTACAAGGTTTAATTTTAAACAGTACTTGCATACTATACAATGAAAATCTTCAAAAGTACTTTGACTATAAATATTTCTCACTCTATTTTTTTTTTTTAGTCTTTCATATGTGTATCTACACTATTACTAATGACTTTTGGTCATAATAATAAATATCATGAGACATACTAATAAAGTTACTTTAGTGAATGTCTTTTTATTTAATTGGGTGGTGCTACTGGCTTTAAGCTTCGGGCATTGAAGGTACCTTTTTCACCTTCCGGGGTTTCTATGAGAAATGCATTCTCCCCCACTTTTCTTTTTATTTGGAATGGTCCCTCATATATATTCAAAAACTTTTTGAACTTATAATTCTGTGGGTCACTGATTTGGGGAGTTCTTACAAATACAAAATCTCCTACTTTAAATATACAAGGCTTATGAGAGGCTTGGGTAATTCTTTTCTGTCCCATCTCTCTCAAATTCTGGCCAGCCTTTGCTAAGTCATTATCATAATCTACCTTTTCTTCAGTTATAATAGGTAATGGTGCTTTAATTAATATGGGCTCTTTATATCCAAAGTGCAAATACATTGGGGTGTATTTAGTGGATTCATTCTGTGTTATATTTATATAGTGAATGACATCCTTTAATTTATTCACCCAAGCACGGTGGTTGCTTCCTAGGTATACCCTAAATAATCTACCCAGCTCACGCATAACTCTTTCACATGGGTTAGATTGTGGGTTCCTAATTGAACACAGAATATGTTTTATACCCTGCCGTTCAATCCAACCTTTCCACTCCTTAGATAGGAATGATGTAGCATGGTCTGTCAAGATAGCCTTGGGTTTCCCTATATTTACAAATTGTATTTCTTGCAAGCATTTAATTACATTCTTTGAATTTGCCCTGGTCACCGGATATGCCCCTACAAATTTGGAGAAGACATCATAAGTGACCAAAACAAACTTAAACCTTTTATAAGCTGGTAAAGGCCCATAGAAATCAATTGCCAAGAGATCATTGGGATGAGCAGGTATTATTGGTTGCAATGTCCCAGCATATGACTTGTTAGCATATTTAGATCTCAAACAGATCTCACAATATTTGAGCCTGTTCATTATGGATGCATACAATCCAGGCCAGTAAAACAGTCTGCGCACAACATATTCTACCTTTCTGGGTCCGTAGTGCCCATAAAGACAATGCACATAATATATCAATCGATTTCTAATACATGATGGTATCACAACTCTCCATGATTGTTCATGGTCCTCCTTTACCTTATAATACAACAGACCTTCACTCATCTTATATCTAAAAATTACTTTACTCTTGATTATTCTTTTTATGGCCATTGATTCAATCCCCGCATCCAAATATTGAATAATAGCACTCAACTTTGGATCACCAGATTGTAAAAATTTTAAGTTCTTTAAATCATTTTCCACTGATTCATCAACTACCAGAGAGATTACAGTGATAAAAGCATGATCGAGATTTAAGTGACAGGTGTCTATCTTGACAGAATTCCTACTTAGAATATCTGCTACTATATTGTCTTTTCCTTTACAATACTGAACCTTATAATTAAATTGTTGAAGGAAGAGACTCCACCTAACTAGCCTTTCACTATTTAGATAGCTTCGATTTATAAACTCTAAACTCTTGTGATCTGTAATAACAACTATTTCAGATCCAAGCAGATACTGTCGAAGCTTTTGAAACGCCCATACAACAGCCAAGGCTTCTTTTTCTGTGGTGGTATAATGTAATTCTGCACCTTTCAACAATCTACTCAAGAAATATAAGACACGGGGCTTCTTTTCATGGTCCAGCTGGAATAAAACTACTCCTAGACCATACCCACTACTGTCAGTTTGTACATAAAATATTTCTTGGAAATTAGGGTAATATAAGATTACAGTATTTAGAAAATTTGATTTTATTTTTTTAAATTCTATAGAGTGGTTCTCAGTCCATTTCCATTTCACATCTTTCCTTAATAGATTTAATATATGAACAGTGTCATATGCAAAATTTTCATAAAATCTATGATAAAAATTGCAGACACCAAGGAAAGAACGTAGTTGCTTTCTATTCTCTGGAATGGGAAAATTTTGAATAGACTTTATTTTCTCTGGATGCGGTTTTATTCCCTCATATCCTACAATATGTCCCAAAAATTGTATCTCCTTAACAGCTATTCTACTCTTTTTTAAATTTATTTTAATATGTTTCTCTTCACACTCTCTCAGAAACATATTAAGATGATGAAAATGCTCTGACATGTTTTCAGAAGCAATCACAACATCATCTACATACATAGTAATGATGCCCTTTACTTCATCAGACAATACCTTGTCTAAACATCTGAGGAGTCCAGCTCCACTATTTATAAGCCCAAAAGGCATTCTTTTAAACACATATGAGTAGCCCTCATATTTAAAGGCAGTGTATTGCTGATCTTCATCATGCAAATATACCTGCCAATAACTAGCTGTTAAGTCGACTGTAGAAAAGACCTTTTTGTCCTTAAATTTAATGAGCAATTCCTGCACAGTAGGAGGAACATCACGTTCTGGAACCGTTAACTGATTCAAGAACCTCGCATCCAAGCAAATACGTATGGACCCGTTCTTTTTACGAACAACCACTAATGGACTGTTATAGGCTGAGGGACTTTTCTTAATAATTTTCCACTCAACCATTTGATCAATTTGTTTTCTTACTTCATCTTTATATTGGTGAGGGATAGGATAGCTTTTACATTGGAAGGGGCTATAGTCCCTCAAGCGTATCCGATGCACATATCCCTTTATCACATCAGGCTTTTTAGAAAACACATCCTTATATCTACATAGTATCTGAAAAAACCTTTGCTTATAGTTGTCATCTAACTCAGATGATTCATCGACCTTTGCATATAAATCTGACTTTGTAGAATTATCTTGGATGGTTAGTATATTTACACTCTTAATGGGTACTGACCTCTTAAAACTATGCTTTTCCCCTTTTATAATTATTTCCTGATTTGCATAATCGATAATACATCCAAACCGATTCATGAAGTCGGATCCTATTATGACCTCATGAATAAGTCCAGACATAATCAAAAAGATTTGTTCTACTGTAATTGAATTAATTCTCACATTCAGCCATACTTGCTGAGTAAACAATTTTGCCTTTCGACCATTTGCCATTATAACCTGTGTCTGTCTCAATGGCAACATAGGGATTTCAGAATCGATTTCAGCAAGCTTATTATAAAAATTTTCAGAGATAAGGGAAATTTGACTCCCTGAATCAAGTAAAGCCCTTACTGAGGTACCTTGAATAACTATAATAATTTCTGGACAATAATTAAGGATATAACTTTCCAAATCCCTATCATAATCATCATCTTCTGTTTCAAAATTTATTGATTCCAAATAACTAAAAATATCATGGCTCCCCAAATTCACTATACTATGAGGCTCCCGCAGTGAGGAACATTCCAACGAGGCCATTTTTAATTTAAAGGACTAGTCTTAGGCCTAGCCCCTAGCATTTTCACAGGTGTATTCTGTGATATGCTGACAGGATAACTTCCTGCTGCACATGCACCCTTTTCTGCTCTATCATAACCTTTGGGATTAGCCCTGTTTGTATTTACTGGTGCTAAAGACTTGGCATATTTAGTGCCTCTATAATACCTATCATTTCTATTATCTAAGGTCCTTCTATTTCTATAATATTTAATGGGAGAAACATTGTAAGTAGGATCATTTCTGTGGTATTTATGACCACTTCCTGTAGGTGCTTCACTTGCCTCAAGTGATCCAAGTATATCGGACACCTCTTCAACAGTATGCCTATCGGCAGCAATCAGAGTTTGCTCAATATGGCGTGGCAGGTTTCTCCTAATGATACGAATTATTTGGTTTTCCGACAACGGATATGCGGTCAGCATTTTCAATTTTGCTGTCTGCATCCGGAAAAATTGAGTCAAGCTACCCTTACTAACACTATATTTATCTTGGCTAATCTGGTGCCTAATGTTGTCCTGTTTGTCTTCCCCCCAAAAACTATTCAACAATACATATTTAAAATCCCCATATGTTTCGGGCTTATTAAACAAGGACTTCCACCAATGTTTGGCAGATGCACTCAAATGATTACTAGCCACCGACAATTTTTCCATCTCACTTAATCTACTTAATGAGAATAGCTCTTCCAGTGCACTTAGATACTCTATGGGGTTTTCATCATAATCACCCTTGAAGACTTTGAGTTGGATAAACCTTGCTATGTTTCCATCTATCCTTTCTTTCTTAATTTCTTCTGGACTATGTATTAATTTATTATTCTCATCCCCATACATTGATGGTATATCATGATCACTTCTATTTAACTTATTTTCTGTGGCCAAATATTGATATGGTTTATCCATTAGACTATCATTACCTTTTACCATAGTATCCTTTATTCCTACTATTTTATCTTCCAACATTATAGATATCCTATGATTGAGATTTATTTCCTGTTCCTCCAAATGCCTATTTATTTCTTGTTTCAGTATCTTGCTACTATCTTTAATTTCATTATAAACCTCTTCTTGATTTTTAGCATAATTTTCTAACTGTTGCAATGATGATTGGTGACTATCTAGTCTATCCTTTAAATCGTCTAACTCTCTTGCCTTCACTTGCTCAATGTTGCTTAACTCTTCTTGGACACCTAGTAGACTATTCTGCGATTCTTTACACACTTTCTGTAATTTCTTTATTTCATTATCAGCCTTGTTATGTTTCTTGCATACCTCTTTATATTCAACTTTCATCTGGCTTTGAAGATCCTTAACCTCTAGCTTAAGATTGTTTACTTCTACTTTTGAAGCCTCTTGACCATCCTTGTAAGCTTTCTCAAATTTTGTGTACTTTTTCTCTAATTCTTTGTGCCCAACTTTACAATTTTTAACTTCCTCACTCAAGTTTTCAAATCTATTTTCTAATCTTTCTTGTGATTTATTTAACTGGTCCCTTAACTCATTAAATCTGCTATCACATTTACTATCAGATTTTTTTAACTGAGCATCTAAGTCATATTTAAATTCCTCAAACTTGGCATTGGTAGCATTTAACTCGATTTTGCATAAGCCAATTTTAATATTTACCTCCTCTCTAAGTTCTTTATTTTCTTTAATCATATCACCCAGTTTATTATTCATGTCTTCTCTTAACATTTGATTATCTCTACTCATGTCACTAAATTTATTATTTATATCACTACTTATATCTTCTCTTAACTTATTATTATCTCTGCTCATGTCACTAAATTTATTATTTATATCACTACTTATATCTTCTCTTAACTTATTATTATCTCTGCTCATGTCACTAAATTTATTATTTATTTCACTATTCATATCACAAAATTTTTTATTTATATCACTTTTCATATCACCCATCTTTTCCATTAATTCTTTCAGAATTGGATACAAATCTCCTTCAGGTTTTGATAATTTTTCTTTCTTATTGCTTTCCATTTTTATTTTCTATTTATGTCAAATATAATATCTCTATTTTAAATAAATTGCGAAATACTTTACTTTTATTTATTCTTACATAAAACATATCTACCCATTCAATCCTACAGCTGCGAATAAAAATCCCCAAAGAACGACAACAACAAATATTCTAATATCTTATTTAAACCTATGATATAATATAATCAGCTATATAACTCCACCAATGCATATAAAAATAATACCATGTTTTAGCATCTATATGAGACTCAAACTTGGGTCTTTAATTGGTTATTTCGGCCCGAGTTGGCGCGCCATTTTGTAACCGTCGGAATTGTTGAATGCTGTATTCCATTTAAATTGAAGAAAGAAGGCCCAAAATGTTGGTGCCAATTTGTAACTGATTGAATTGATGGATGAAGGTGATGGTTAGGATGATCAATCTGATCTGATAAAAAAATCTAAAAATCTAATTTAAATTAATCTGGTCTAGCTCAATCGGGTCGCCGTTATGTAATAAACCATCACAAAGCACAAATAATCTCTCTTAAAGTTTAATTTACTTAAGTTATATGTGAAATGAAGGAATAATGAGACTATCTGCTCCAGACATCAACAAATCCATCACAATTACAACATAAATTGCAAAGAGCAGTGAAACCAACTACTATTGCCCTAAACAATAATATAGGATTAGGCTAACTACTTGATTGGCAATCTAATCAAAATCAAATCCAATTAATAACTAAAACAGATTCCAATATATATATTTTATTAGCCTGTTACTGTTATAGTAATTTAAATCTACTTTATTATTTAAAAATGCTGCCCTTTTAACTTAATGGATAAGCTTCTAAGTACCTGTAATAGTACTTTACAAAACATTTGTTTACATATAGACATTATTTAAATATCAAAACAAAATAATACTTGAACCCAAATATATATATATCTATCTTAATAAACGCTAAATAGAAAGATAAACACTCGTGTTAATAAGCGATATATATATTTCTTTCTACTTCAATCTCTAATTAATAATTTTCTGTGGGCATCAACTGGTTTTATTATAATTTTATAAACACTTTGAAAATTTATGCACTCACTTAAATGTTTAAACAAATTAATATACGTCTATGGTTTACTAAGAAGCTACAAAATAATTTATAAATAATTTATAAATATCTTCCAATAAAGTGCTGCTTAATTAGTGCTTCGTTTATGTTTTTAAAATAGAATACTTCACTGGAGTTTAATATCAACACTCTATTAGCTCATCTCTAAATCTACAATGTCCAACCACATTACATAAAAGACATATCGAGCTTCTATTGGATGTTTATTCACCTGTGAGTATTAATACAATCTGTTTGAAATTTTAAACAATTGAATAAAAATTGACCGGCAACAATTAAAACATATGATTATAATTGATATTTATACAAATCAAAATAATATTCAATTAAATCGGTCAATGAAGTTTATTCCCTTCATTTTATAGGAGTTTAAGGAAAATATCCAAGACGAATTATTCTGAACCAAACGATAAAGTATAATCTATTTAGATTTTTATGACGGAATCAGACAAACATGAAATGATTGACTTTGTAATATTAACTAAGATAAATGAGAATATGTATATATAATATTCGAATGCAAATATAAATATAAAATTCATATGGAAACAAAATAAAATACTAATAAGCAAAACATACCTTATCTTATATTCCAATTCGCTTGCCAAGCTGAGTTTGAATCTTGTTACTTAAATAGCTACGCCGTCTTATATAATCCAAATAAAACAAAATAATTAACCTAGTCTTGATATTTAAATTAACTCAATTTATTAGATTATAGAAAAGAAAATTGGCAATATTAATGATAAAATACATCGGAAATGACCTTATATTTTAGATTGGTTGACTAAATAAAAATGATCAAATTGCTATGTGTATCTCTGAATATGTTGCGATAACAATAACGACAAAAAAAAAATGAATGAGTAAATGACGGGAAAGGCTTTTGGATATTTTACTAAAAAAAAAATTTACATATAACCGATACCAAAAAAAATGTGAAATAGGAGGGTATCAAAATCTATTTGTTTATCAAAATAATAACGGATAAATGAATATGAAATAATAAATATATTTGAGTCTTTCCGATCATCTTCATTTAATAAATTATATTACTTTTAGAGATAATAAAAAAAAATCATTCCCTTTTATTACATATAAAAAAAATTAATACACGCACATTTTATATAAAAAAAAATCATACCATATATATATGAGTCTGTTCGTTCACTATTTATTGGCCCATTGATTGACTTCAGTTCTTATGGTGTAAAGAGAAGTTTCTTTGTCAGAAATAATAATCGCAAACTTTATAAGGCTTCACTAAAAGTTTTCTTTTTCCGTCCGAAGAGGTGAGTGCACTTTGATTATCCCTTTTATGATGTGAATTGATCCAGTGGGTTCCTGTTCCTTTACTCGTGAGACGATGTTTACGCAAATCCATTTTTTTTTTTTTTATAAAGCATTTTCCTTTACCTCATAGGTTTTTTTTTTTTTTACTTTGCTGCCGCTTTCCCCGGAAACTTTTCGCAACTGCCCGCTAAATGATTGAACGGGCAGATAATTCCACTATTTTTCCATGTTTTATGGTTTTACACACAAAAAAAAATATTGAAAAAAACTTTATTTGTTAAGACAGAAAATATGTCTGTCCTTGACTATAGCAAAATGATGAAGAAGATCCTGTTATATTCTGTCGCGTCTTTTTTATATGTTCTCTTTCTGACGTTTTTCGTATCTTGACGACCATTCAATATTACTCAATTAAAAACTCAATTCTATCAATTTTCTTATAGTGGTTTTCGCGCGGTTTTGGGGTAAGTTCGGAGAAAAAGATACATGAAAATTAAATCCAAATTCGATTACAATTTTTTTTATTATTTACAAACCAAAATACAAAATTGATATAATAACCTTTTAAATTATTGATAAACATCAATAATTTACACATATCTATATTTTTTAATAATAATATTTTTTTAAATTAATTTATAAACAAATATACACAACATAAAAACATTGAACTGTATATAATAATGTTACTATGGTGACTGCATTCATATATGAAATATATAAAATAATATCGATCCTATTTAGTTAAACTTATATTGTACTGAATTGTTTATTTTTATATATATATATATATACCTGGATCATCAATTTGAACATTCACAATATATATATATATATATATATATATATATATATATATATATATATATATATATATATATTGTGAAAATTAATCAAGGATATTAAGATAATATTTTTTAAAATTATACACATGAAATTATTATTCATGAAAGAGTCCTTTGCTTGTATAAAAATTACTTATTTATTTCAGAGAAAGTTTTAAATAATTAAAAAAATTAGTTACTAATAAAAATGAACATTAGGAAATAACTGATAATTTCACCAAGCCATCAATGAAAAGTAAAATTGTATTTGCAAGTTTATAAAAATGACCCTTTATAAGTCTCCCTGCAAAATAGTTTTGAATAACGCCACATATTTAAGCAGAGTTGTATTATATTTTAATTGATAACCCAGAAAGTAAAATGTTATAAACAAAAGCTATAAAAAAGTTATTATTAATAATTAATTTCATTAAAGTTCAAAAATATCCCAACAAAATTAAAATATTAAGAGACAGAATATAGTGAAGTCTTAATATTAAGAATTGCTACATAGATAACTCATAAATGACAGAAGCACTAAGTATTCAAGTGAGTCACAACCAAATACAAAAGACAAAAAAAAAGAAGAATATCAAATATTTAAAAATAATTTATGATTCACTTAGAATAATTGAATATTTGAGTTCTGTAAAGAGATACAGGAAAAGTATTTTATGATGAAATAAGAAAGTAAAATTATGATGTGGCAAGAAAAATTACAGAAGATTCAAAAGTCTTAACAGTATAAAATAACATTTTGATATTGGAAGAAAAGTTGTCTGGCATTTGCAAGAAAATATATGCTATTACTAAAAAAAGAAAGAATGCCATGAATTGGAAAAGTTCTATAAAGATTTATATAATAACATGGAAAAAAGTCAAAAAAAACAAAGAAGTCTTTACAATAACAAAATAATCTTTTGAAATTCCATACATTTTAAACACATATGATAGAATTTATTAAAAATACAGCAGCTCCTGGAAATGGTCATAACAAAAATGGTAGAATGCATACATATATAGATGAAATATATGTAAAATAAAATATAAAATGAGCACCATTTATGTACCAGAAAGCTTTTAACATCACTTAAAAGTTAAAATAGAAAGGCTAAACCATATATTAGATCATTTATAATCAAATTGGACCATGAATGTATGATAAAGGTTTATAAAACAACAAAAAATGATTTAATTATTACTGGACAAAATAATAACTGTTCTACAGTAGAATCCACTATGGAATATTATATAAATCAACCTTGTTAAGACTAGCATATTTTCTTCTTCCCTAGCATTTCCTTGACATACTGGTTATATAGTTAAGTTGAGGCTTTGTGTCGTTATATATTTATGAAGATATAACTATATAAAAACATAATAAGTATGGGTTTAAGGATAAAATTCATTTATGATAATAAATAGTCTGCTAATAACTAAGTAATTTAACATAAAACATATTTAACTACTAATTTTAATATGGCAAATTGACAAAATGAAATCACAAAAATTAATATTCAAAATGAATATACAAATTATATTTAAACAGCTGCCTCAATTGTCATATGTAATATTTCATTTATTCAATAAATTTAATTTATTTTTAACAAAAAATTGTAAATTTCTCATATTTGTGATTTTTTTTAGTACAAAAAGAAAACAAACATAGTGACCTTAGAGAGAAGATTAGGTGGCTTTACTCTGTAAAACATATATGTTTGTATGTATTTGTGATTGCTTTTTATAACTCATATAATTATATTCAATGTAATACCATATATAATAGCCAAGGATTATGTAAAGTCATGCAATAGCTTATAACACTTGCTGTTTGGTATAAACAGAGCAGAACAAATTCCTTTAGCAAAATTAACTTTAGATCTTATAGTCATGGAAATATTAGATGTTTACATTTCTGTGCAAATATATATATATATATATATAAGTGTAATAATGCTCAAGGCTAAATAGTTTTATAAGTAACTCTATTAGAAACCAGTCAACACTTATACAGCCCCAATATAGATAACAATCAAGAATTTCAAACTGTTGTCAAGGCAACCTCCTTTTAGCAATGGAAGTAGAATCCGCCCCCCCCCAAGGAAGTTGCCTTGACAACAGTTTGAAATTTTTGATTGTTATCTATATTGGGATTGTCTAAATGTTAACTGGCTTCTAATGGTTATATATATATATTAGTAAATAATTCAAATATGAATAACTTGATTGATAAAATAAAAATAAATAATCAAATGGTTTAATGTTTAAGAATTTATAAAAAATTTGAAAACTGGAAATGTCAGAGCTGAACTATGATTCAAAAATCTTGAATTCCAGAATCTAATATTCTTCTACTGCACCAGATCACCCAAAGCATGATAGTATGAATATAAGAGCATTATTTAAACTGTGCTGGGTGTTTTAAATTATTAATACAACAGTCTTATTTAAACATGTCTGAATTTTCAGACAATTATGATGCTATTGTTTGTTTACTCATACATGCATACATGCATGCATGTATGCATGTATGAGTATGTATGTATGTATGCATGTATGAGTACGTACGTACGTACGTATGTACGTACATACATACATACATACATACAGTCATACATACAGTCATACATACATACATACATACATACATACATACATACAGTCATACATACAGTCATACAGTCATACATACATACATACAGTCATACAGTCATACATACATACATACAGTTATACATACATACATACATACATACATACATACATACATACATACATACATACATACATACATACATACATACATACATACAGTCATACAGTCATACATACATACAGTCATACAGTCATACATACATACAGTCATACATACATACATACATACAGTCATACATACATACATACATACAGTCATACATACATACATACATATAGTCATACATACAGTCATACATACATACATACAGTCATACATACAGTCATACATACATACATACATACATACATACATACATACATACATACAGTCATACATACATACATACATACATACATACATACATACATACATACATACATACATACATACATACATACATACATACATACATACATACATACATACATACATACATACATACATACATACATACCTACATACATACATACATACATACATACATACATACATACATACATACATACATACATACATACATACATACATACATACATACATACATACATACATACATACATACATACAGTCATACATACATACATACATACATACATACATACAGTCATACATACAGTCATACATACATGCATACATACATACAGTCATACATACAGTCATATAGTCATACATACATACATACATACAGTCATACAGTCATACATACATACATACATACATACATACATACATACATACATACATACATACATACAGTCATACATACATACATACATACATACAGTCATACATACAGTCATACATACATACTACATACAGTCATACATACATACATACATACATACATACATACATACATACAGTCATACATACAGTCATACATACATACATACATACATACATACATACATACATACAGTCATACATACATACATACATACATACATACATACATACATACAGTCATACATACACACATACACACACACACACATACATACATACATACATACAGTCATACAGACATACATACATACATACATACACACATACACACATACACACACACACCCACATACACACATACACACACACATACACACATACATACATACATACATACATACATACATACATACATACATACATACATACATATGTAAAAGTCATATGACGGCTTAGTTGTCATTTTTGATTAACTTTTTGCAGTAAAATAGTCATACACTACTATAATTCAAGATTGCATTTGTAAAGCTTTGTTGAACTTCAACAGCTGGGATGGGTGTGTGGGTGTAAATATTAAGTCAGTAAATGCATTCAATGAAAATTGATTTGAAATTACTACAGAGCAAACCAATATCTGTCCAGATATTTTAAACGATGCAGAAAAGCTTTAGAGACAAAATCATCAAGAACAGTAAGAAATGGTCATTGTTGTAAAAAGTTACTAAACATAATATCTAGAGGATATTTCAATTTTTTATTAATAATGCTTGAAAATTGTCATCTAAGTTTTTTATATATCCATTATTGAATTTACATATGATTTACGTATATTTATCTACTTATAATTTTAAATGGGCAGAAATCACTCTTCTCTATAATTGCAAATATTATTGTTTCAAAGTAATTTATAATAAATGTTTTGAATAATTTAATATTAATTTCTATGATTGTTTAAGTTCAAGGAAGCTGTACCTACATAATCTTGAAGTATAGCTGCTCTCTTTCTATAAAAAGTAATTAAATATGGGAGCTAGAGATCAATTTTTTATTAATAATATTTGAAAAAGAGTCATATAATTTCACATATATCCAATATTGTAATTATTTATCATATACTTATATATATATATATATAGCATTACAATATTTAAAAATGAACATCACATTTAAATTCATAGACTTTAATTGAAATAATTTTCAAGCTACATCCATCAAAAACAAAAAGTAATGATCCGTAAATCTTATAATCTTTCCGATATATTTATTCTTATGGTAAATCTAAAATTTTAAGCAAATTCAAATCAATTTTTATTTTTAAAATTCAAACAAATATTTTTTCAAAAGGAAAAATGACAAACAAATTGCAAAAAAATATTCCAATTAGAAATAGCAGTTGAAATTTAATTCAATCACTCACGTACTAAAAAAAAAAATAACTGGTGACACAGGTGAAAATAATATGTTAGAGATTTGTCACATAATCTGTCTTTTCAACAGCACAAGAATTTCAATGCGAAAATTAATCGTTGACTTACATACAATTTGTGTCTGCCTGTGTGTGTATATATATAAGCGCATGATTGAGAATTGTCCATTTAAAAAGCAGATTGACTGAAATTCTCTTGAAAAAATATATATTTAAAAAGCCAGGTTCAAATTAGAGTTAATATTTATTTTTTACATAAAAGAGAACATAAAATCAAAATGATAATAATATTCAATTTTTTTGAAAAATAGTATAAAACTATTTAAACTAAACCATAAATAAGTAAAAAAAAATTAAGTGACTGGGATAAAATGATCTCTCTCTCTATATATATATATATACTGTTGGTATATGCTTCCTTTTTATTATTTATACATTATAATATCAGATTACTATTTAAGTTCAATGAATACATTTCAGTTGTTACAAACATATATATATATCATAGCAAAAAAAAGCAATAGTGGCTTTCATGGATAGTACCGATATCCATGAGAAGAAAGTAAAAAAACCATGCATGGATAGTAATCACATTTTTGCTTTCTTTTAGACAAGTGCATAGAAAATTATTTTATTATATCTAAATTATAGAAAAAATATTTATGCAATTTAATATTTTAATAAAAATCTATTAAATAATATTATATTAAAAGCATACAACTTTTAAACTTGTGTAATAGATATTAATTAAATTCATTGATAATCAACAAGAAACGGTTAAACATTTTGCAAAATTGTTGTATTTGAAAATATATATATATTCAAAATAAAAAATATTGTATTCAAACGTTATATATATAATATAAACAATTTAAACCATATTATGAAATATCAATATTTAAAATATATATATAATTTATCAAATATAACATTTAAAGATTCAAATTATGCATACTATATGTTATACTTGATATAGAATAATTACTAATAAAATCTTATTAATAACATAAATTTATATCAATGTTAATACAACCAAATAAATAACTTTCTAAATTTATATAAAAGATGAATCCACAACAACGATTTTAACGTATTTATGTTACAAGAAACACCATACACTGAAATGTAATTAATTTATTTATCATCAAAAATAATTATTTATACAAAGTAAATTAAATGGTAATTATAACTAGTTGTATATAAACTTTTTCTGACATTTTACAAAAGCTAATTTCATATATATATATATATATTGTAAATATCGATAAGTCTATCTATATTTTAAAAATTGTCATTTGTTATTAAAAAAAAATCTCTTTGAGTTGATGTTTATATATGAAGTATTATTATTGTTTATGGTTATTAGGTATAGTTATTGTTTGAAATTATTATTTTATTTATATGTTGATGGTACATCGTTATGAATATTTAATTATTATAAATAAATAAAGACATATAAATTGTTGATTATATAAAAAGAATTATTTTATTTGCAGTGATTATTAAGAAAATGCAATATTATTATTTATGTATATTTTTAAAGCTGTCAAATAAATTTTCAATTTAATATTTTTTTATATATATGCTTGATATTTTATTTTTTTTAATGTTAATTGTTTTAAAAGAAAACATGTGTAACAAGGGTTTTCAAAACAGCATTTGCTAGCACGTGGAGCAAGAAAAAAAGGAAGCCATTATTATTATTAGTGGGATGGTGATTAGAAAAACAAAAGGATAAAATTTTGTTGTACTTTGTTTCTTTGAAATTACCATTCTTCAGAATATTGGAATAAGATAGATTTCTATGGTAAATACATAAATCATGGCTAATAGAGATATATCGCAGCCAAGAGGCTGCACCATTTTCTTTCATTTATTCCAAAGCAGTTTAAAAGGAAAAAACTAAGAAAATTTCAATACATATATTTCATCGCGTCTGAAGCCAAAATTTGACATAGCTATCTGGAATCTATAATGGTCAATCTAATAATAATCTGGAGGTAACTAGAATTAATATATTGGATTTAACATTTCAATTTATTTATTTATTTTTCAAGGAAAGAAATTTTAGAAGGATAAAATATACATATATCCAAGAATTGACAATTTTCTCTAACGTGATAGTTTCCTCACCTTAACTAGAATGCATTCTAATATTAAACGGATAAAGAAATAAAACAAAGGAATAAGTTGACTTTTGAAGGAAAACTGGACATGTGAACTTTGAAAGGTAGTTAATAATTTTATATGTATAAATGATATATAAATATATTTTTGAGATCGATATTTTTGTTTACTTTTATTTTTCATTATAAAAACATAACGTTTTATAAATATTCAATTCAAGCGTCTTGTTTTCTAACAGCAATAAACGTTTAACAGGTGTCAAAATTAACACTTAAGTAATTTAAAATCTTAAAGTATGGCTTATAAGTTTGGGTTGCATATGAGTTGTTATGTATATTTTAATAAGTAAATTTATATTCGCAAATTTTATTATTATAAAATTTTTTTTTATTATTAATTTATTTATTTTCATTTTTTTTTTTAACTTCATATAATAATTCTTATGCAGACCAAAACAATAATTTATATATATTTGCTTTATATAATATTTTTTTTATTATTTTAAATATCTGAAAAATATAAATATGGATTTGTATTTATATTGATACCTACTTGTTAAGCACAGATATGTCTTTATATATTTAATATATATACTTATTGCAAGTATATATGTATATTTATTATTTGGGTTTGTATTTAAAACATTGATATTACCTAAAATTAAATCATAATATAAAATAAAGGATGTACTATTTGTTTTATAAGTAATGCCTTTGTAATTTATTTGAAAGAGTATTAATATTTTATTCTTATTTTTCTTTTAATGCCAGAGTCATTATGAAATTAATTGAATTCACAATTTAATAGAGGATAATTTCACATTTCACTTATTGTTTAGTTTTTAGGACACTTACACATATTATTATTCATTGATATGTTTAGATATACATAAATTTACATAATAGATGTGTATATTGGATTTAATAGAATTCCCTTTGTTTCTGATATATATTTGATTAGTTAGTCATATCAACCTTGAAAATAAATTATAATGATAGATCTCATTGCTCTGTATGATTTTAGATTTATTTCATGTATAGCTAGTTGGAAGGGCATATAAACAATTTATTTAAATATAACTGAGATAATTTTGTCTTTCTTCATTTAAATCATACAATCTATTATATTAGGCTTTCTCAACAATTGGATTCATTTAGATTATATATATTCCATTACGTTTATCATCCAATGTTTGAAGCATTATTTTCTTCTCATATATTGATGTTCCATTACATTTGAGGTATAATATGTTTATATGATATATTGTCTATTACATTTGGCACCACAAACTGTTGGTCCTAGTTAACTGATGATTGGTATAATGGAGTAAAAGTATGTTCCATTACATTTGGACACCACAACGTGGTTAGCATAATATGTTCGTTTAATTATTCATTACATTTGGTGTCTCAAAGTTAGGTGCTTGGTTAATTAATGATTATTGTTACGAAAGTTCATATGTTTATTTTCATTTGAGATCATATATAAAGATACATTCCATTATATTTGGCTTTCCCAATGTTTGGGGCCTTCTTTCTTCAATTTAAATGGAATGCAGCAAGTACGTTCCATTACAATATATATATATAGCACAAGCATATTTATAATAATAGAAATTATCTTTCTTTTAACATTTTTATAATTACAGACATATTTTGTTGATTATTTTTTCATAAAGTTCCATGAAATATAAGTAAACAAATACATTCCCAAACTTGTAATTATAACTCAAAATACAAATAATCAACACATACAGAGGCAAAACATTCCATACAGTAGCTCCACTCAGTGTAAGCAAGAGTAATCAATGGATGCAAAAAGGTTTGTATTGTCTATTCTGCCTTTATGTAAACAAATTGTATAAGCATAAAGAATAGTGATAATGTGACGTTTAGTGGCTTAAAACACATTGAGTAGTTACAGCAATGATGCAGTGCCATGGTGGCACTTCATTGAAATTTTGTGTTCTTTTTAAAATTACATGAAAACTACAAGATGACACCAACAGAAATCCCAGCATTCATTGCATTTTTCAATTTTCTTTTTAATCATGTTGATTTTGTTAAAATCCAAATAAAATTAAATTTTTTATGAATGTTTTTATGGATACATTCATTTAATTTTTTTATTTTTTCCTCACTTTACTAGTTTTCATGTAGAAAATAAAGGCAGAAAATTTTAAATGGCCAAAGAGTCTACTAAAAGCTGATTAAAAATGCACCAATAATTCATATTTGGACTTCAATATATAATTAGAATATTAGGTTGTAAGTATTAAAACTTTCATTTTTTAATTATTTGAATAGTAAATTTTTAAAAATTATTTGATAAATGGTATGTTTGCATTTGTATTGTTATCTGAGTAGTATATAATTTATATATCATTTATGCACTTTATTATATGTAAATAAATTTAAACATTTGTATTCAAATACAACAAATGTAGTTTATGTAATTTTGCAGCTCTGATCTAAGATTAGGCAATCTTATTTTCTAGACATAATGATTCTCAAAATGTTTAATAATTTATACTTTGTTTATTTTACTATATTTATTACTAGGTTTATATATTACTGTCATTAGGTTTGCAATTGCAGGTTTGTGTTTATATAACAAGTAATGTCTATATATAAAAAAATAAGGTATTATAGAGAGAGCAGTATAATGTAAATTTTAGGACTGATTATTAAATATACAGAAATTTTGCAGTTGGCAAAGCAATCACAAAATTTACTGGTCATAGTAGCATGTGAAAATATAAACACTTAAACCAACAAAAATTATATTTCAAATGGTGTGTGTGTGTGTGTGTGGAGATAACCAATTGTATGCAAGCAAAGAATCAAATTGTGATTCTTGCCCATGCCTTAATACTCATGCTGTGGAGTCTGTAGTTTTGCCACATCTTGCATTACATTATTTTCAATTCTATAGCTAAAAAATGAAGTATATGCAAATAAATTATATCTCTGTGGGACAATAAATATAACAAGATAGCATCACTGGTGTGCATAAAGAATATAAACATCACTGACATACACAAAAAATATAAAATGAAGTGATGAAAATTATTTTATCAGTAATACAGACAGTAACCTACAATTTCTAGTTTTGGATAGACAAGAAGTCAATTGCTATGATGACAAATGCATACCCATCTTCTGGAAATGATTTGTTTTGTATCTTTTATTAAAATAAATCTTTTTTGTATAGATGCCTTTGAGATTTGATAACTTTTGGGGTACAAGATAAAAATGAAGAATTCATATGCGACATATTTTGGAGATTCTGAAGCTATGGATTATCTCAGGTATGCAGTATTATATATGGTTTGAAATATAATTTTGTAAGGAATACAAAGAAATTATCAAAGAAGATGTAATTTAAACTTAATTATTTATAAATTAGAAATTATGAACAAATAATAAAGTAATAATTATTTTGAATGTTGAAATTTCTTTTTTTTTCTTACTTTTTTTTAATATTAATCACTATTTGTCTTAGCCTTAGTGTTTTACTTAGTTTTTCTAGTTTTTATCAATGTAAAGCATTTTCCTCTAACATTATTAAAACTGAAGTTATTGTGAAAATTGTGTCTCAAGCCAGTTTTTTTAAAAATTCAATATGGGGGCTTGGACATTAAACAAGTTAATTAATACAAATAATCAAACTGATTATTTGTCTTCAGTTCATTTTTATATTTACTATTCAAGAAATCCCTCTCAAAGAAGTCCTAATTTAAAATATATTCATGGCTTTGAATGTAGAAATTGTTGCATTGATAAATATTAATTTAGGAAGTTGTAGGTTAACTTATGTTAGATGAACTTATGCAAAATTATTTTAACCTCATAAAATATCCAAATTTTATTTTATTTTCTCTTTAAAAAAACGATTTCATTTTTAGATTTATGTATAATATAGTATTCTCAAAATAAAATAGATTGTACATGCATGAGAACAAACACAATAAATAGTATGCAGATGATGACATATATATATATGAAAGTTATTGTTAACACTAACTGAAATAATTATACAAATATATAAACGATTATACAATTACAAATATCCAAATAACGCCCTCTGTTTAAAAGTCTATATCTCAATAATAGCTATCATTTTGAAGTTCACTATTATTGAGATATAGACTTTTAAACAGAGGGTGTTACTGGATATTTGTAATTTTATAATGGTTTATATAAATATATATGATTCCATTTTGAAAGTTGATTTGATAATGATTATAAATATAATCAAAAATATTTCTTTATGAGTTTTTATTTATACTATATTATAAATTGTTTACCATTGTTTGGAATATATTTAAGTTTCGTTATATATATATACTTAATGTTTTCACGGTTATATGATGTAGATAAATTATAAGTTTTTGGGATATACCGTGTCTTATTTTCCATTGAGCACTGATATTTCGACAGAATAGCAACTGCCATTTTCAAGGTTAACTTTTGAAAGAAAAACCGTTAGATCTTAACAAATAACGTGACTGGGTGCGAGATGAGAAATGAGATTCCAGTTCAGCATTCACAATATGAGGCTTATCAAAATGTTTATTTTCCTCGGTATTTTTACCTGTTAATTTTAAGTTAATATTGGATAAAAAGAGAGGTTTCCACATAGCTGGAATACATTGTGCTTCATCAGTTCTATTTAAACTAGTAGGTCTCTTTAATATTTCAATTGACTCTCTCATGGTTCTTAAATCATATCTTTCCAAATTAGCAAGTAGTTTTGTATTGTCAAAATTAGGTTTGTAACCAGTTTCTAAATAATGGGAAGTAAAAACTGATGTGCTAATTTTTTGTTGAAAAGCATTTTTATGTTCCTTAATTCTGACATTAATTCATCTATTAAACTGACCCATGTAGCCTCTTGAGCACTGGAAACACGGAATTTCATAAACTCCTTGGTGTTCCAAAAGTATTCTGTCTTTAGGTTTATACAAAAAATCACCAATTTTTTTGCCAGTAGAAAAAGTGGTCTTTATATTAAAACAAGATAGTCTTCTACTGATTTTATCAGTAACCCCTCTAATGTAAGGCAAAATTACTCTATTAAAAGAGGAATTATCAATTCTATCCTCTTTTTTCTTTTTAGTATTAATGTTATATAAAGCCTTACATATGATGTTTTTATTATAATTATTAGAAAGCAGAATACTTTTTGTAAGTTTTATTTCTTGAGAAAAATGTTCTTTATCAGATAAATTATAAGCTCTAGTGAAAAGATTTTTAGCTACAGAAAAAATTTGTGCAGGATGATGATGAGAATTAAAATTAAGATATCTGTTTGTATGAGTGGATTTTCTGTAAACTGATATTGACAATGTTTCATCACATTTTCTTGCAATTAAAACATCCTGAAAAGAAAGTGATCTGTTATTTTCCACTTCCATAGTAAATTTAATATTTGGATGCCAATTATTTATAAAATCAAGAAAAGAATTTAAAGAATCAATTCCATGAGGCCATATGATAAAAGTATCATCCACATATCTAAGCCAAATAGAAGGTTTTTTAGTAGCTGCACATAATACTTGACTTTCAAAATTGTCCATGAAAAGATAAGCAATAACAGGTGACAGTGGGGATCCCATAGAAAGTCCTTTAATTTGTTTAAACAGTTGAGAATTATAAACAAAAAATGTATTTTCAAGGCAATGTTTTGCTAAAGGAATAATAAAATCACGTAAATCATCATTGTTCTGAGCTATTATATTTAATGCTTCTTCAACAGGAATATTAGTAAGCATTCATATTGTGAATGCTGAACTGGAATCTCATTTCTCATCTCGCACACAGTCACGTTATTTGTTAAGATCTAACGGTTTTTCTTTCAAAAGTTAACCTTGAAAATGGCGGTTGCTATTCCGTCGAAATATCGGTGCTCAATGGAAAATAAGACACGGTATATCCCAAAAACTTATAATTTATCTATATATATAATAACCTAGAAAAAGAAGAGGAGAAAGAGATATTTAACAGAGACTCTAATACAAATTGTAACTGAGGAAAGAAGAGAAAGGGAGAAAAAGAGAGAGCCTCTACAGAAAGGGAGAGATATATATAACAAGGCACCAAATTGAAACTTTAATGGAACAGCTGCTATACCGATTCGATGAAATCATAGATTTAAATAAATTATGAATTTATAAATGGAGCAATTTATTAACTTCTAAATATTTTAGCTTGTAAAATATCTAGATTTAATTCTCTTCTTAAATTAAATGATTCCTTAAATCAAGCCAGCCAAATTGTAACTACTACAAATGGGAATAGACTAACTTGGCTATCAAGTACTTGTAAATACCAGTCACAGGAATCAAATGCAGCTGTTTTACATTTCACAAGGATATTAATTAAAGTATCAATCCCTTTCCGCTCATGCATAGGGTTCTATAATTGCTTTGGTAACTCATGCCAAGAACACTGAGAATTATACTAATAATAAACATTATAAACTATTACCAATAAGTGAAGAGAGGAGGAGAAATCTTAACTCGCACCTATAACACTTTAATGACCTCGGTATTCCCCACATAAATCACCAACATCATAGTTACAATTAATTTATTTCTGACAATAACTTCTCTACACTCTTCTCTCCACTAAACTTTACTATCTTTAACCTCTCCACACTGTTGTATTTTGTCATGATCAGATATGCACGGAATAAACAGTTATCTTATCGATTTAATTAATTTATAATACCACATTAATTCTATAACAATAAGTTCATGAGCTCTTAATTCAAAATTGGAAAATTATAGTCTCAGGGTTCAAATCAGGAATGCAAAATTTCTATTGGTGATTTTACGAATTTATTGTTGACCAATGAATGTTATCTCAGCAATTATAACTTAAGTAGACATATGCTTGATCTCTGAGCTAATATCTACTTTTCATCAACCAATAATAATAATAAAATCTTATAAATTACTAAACAGTTAACTAAAATAGAATATTCTACCAACTTAATTTGAACTAGATTCGCTGGAGCACATTCAAATACCAGGAGTGGGAAAAAGGATTTTATGTCCACTCAAGATATTAGTCACAGCACAATAAATTTATGAAAATGAAAATAATAATTAATTTAAAAGTAAATCTCCTTCCAGATATTTGCAGTGTAACCATAATAATTTGTAAAGCAAGTTATGAATGTTTCTTTAAAGCAAATTTTGGATTTCATGAGAAAATATCAATTTAATAATCAAACTTTTGTAATGTGTCTGTACCTAAATAAGCATTAAAACATTTATTTAAAATTGCATATGATTAAGATTTCAGGATTTTGTGGGTACCAAAAACATTAAGACACAACACCAAATTTTAATTAACACATAATATTTATTAGCAAATCAAGTTGAAAACTACAAAATTTGAATTTAACATAGCATCGTAGCAATCCGATTAATAAAACAAAATATTTTACAGCGGATTTACAATCGCTATGGAGAATATGATCCCTAGCTTTTGGGCTTAATAAGACATTTCTACATGGCATGCCTCTATCAACCATGACTTTGCATGGACTTAAATAAAATAAAATAAAAATATTCTCAACCAGTTATATTTTTGCTGGTTTAGAAATGTTTCCCTGGGAGGCAAGTCTAAATAACTATTTACTATAACAGCCCTTAAAATAAGCAAATTATAAAGTAACTTTTAATTGATTCTATTTATCAAAAGAAATATATGCCTCTTGATGCTACTGACTTTACAAACCAAATATTATACATTGTTTCATTAATCTTTAACACTCACACTGATCTAACTAACCACTTAGGTTTAAAATTACAACTTTTAGTTACACTTTTAAATTATCGCTTGTCTGTTCATTTGATATCTTAACTTTCTAACTCTAAACTAACTAATTATTCTAAAGCCCCCCCCCGTCACACTCACACACTTACATACATTCAAGTGCTTTCTATGTCCCAACATGAGTAATAAACCATTAATCTTATCATTCCAGCAGTGACTTGCTTCCATTACGAGTCGGTTATGATGCACACTGCTTATTAAGGCTTTTAACATTAACTTTAAATTTTGAATGATTATCAGTCTTATAAATGATGGTGAGCAAAGCTCAGCCAAGACATTATACATCAATTCCCGATTCACACTTAAGTTTAAAAGGTGCCCTGAAGTAGGTAATACACTTCAATAGAGACTACACAATGACCAATCATTAAATTAACAAATTCTTACACAAAGATATGGCTACAAAATATATATCCATAAGAAAACTAAGACCACAAAGCAACACATCTGTGATGGCATGACCCCAGGGTGCTCTTACTGTCTGAGGGCTGTAAGATATGTTAGAACTCGGTTGCTACACATATAAAATACAGGCATGCACCTATCAACTATCAATGTCTCTTGGAGTATATTGACACTGGAGCTGGGGATACACCCTCAATCTCCTAATACATTATTAAAATACTTAATATCTATAATCGTGAGAGAGCTATGCTCAACCTCAACCCTCAAGGCAGCGATAACTTAGCATACCTTGAACAAACAGGGTCATTCACAAACATCACTTAATCTCGAGAGAACAGGGTTTGAAATCTTACTAAATACTATATTGATGTATAAAACTGATAATGCAATAATAGTCAAATATGACTAGAATAAAATAAAAAAAAAATTATCTAAGCCTTAAATAATTATGAAATAAGAAATGTGCATCACTTTTCAATATATAACAATTATACTTAAATCTCTCATCATCCAGGACATAGCAATATCAAAATCTTAATACTACATAAGTAATAAAATAAAGCATTAATAATATCAATATTTACTAGTAAGCATAAAATTATTTTATGTATATCTGTGAACCTCTCATGTAAACATTTCAAACTTTCACATAGACAAGTTATTCACATTACGGTAGCATCAAAATTAAACAATAATGATATATAAAGGAGGCATATTTCACCCTACTATAACCTAAATTTAATACTGGGTATATTCATTAATATATCTTAAATAATAAACACTAAAATAAAATAGGTTTTCAATACACATAATAAATCAATGAATATAAAATAAACAGAAAAATTATACTTAAAGTCCTCAGCATAGTCCATTACTTACGATCTTTCCATTCACAGAGACAATTTAGCACTATCAGCATCCTCCATATGATCATTTAATGTTAATCCACACATATTATAGACGCACGTGCATGACAATATCCAAACACAAAAACACACAAATGGCCATAATTTCTTGATGCAAGATTATTCCAAAATTGCACAGTTGTTTATTAGCATTTTTAAATTTAGAAAACTCATATTCTTATGAAGCAGCTGCACTATTTCTTAGGATCCTAAGAGGTTTACACATATTTTTTTGTGAAGCATTCAATATTAAAAAAGAATCACTTAATCTAAAGTTGACTATCAAAATTATTCATAAGTTTTAATAGCACTTCAAAGAACTGTCATTCCATGGTATTGTAAGTTTGGCAATTTCATTTTAGATATATCCAGCTCAGCATCAATTATTACTACAATAAATTTTACGATTTCATTTACAACTTCACTTATTCAATTTTTCTTTTCCAATTAAATAATGATTATTTGGGAATATTTTAAAATTTCTCTCATACAAAAAACAGTCTTTCCTTCATGATAGAAAATGAAAATGTGGAAAGCTTGGCCCTCACTCTGAAATAGTTTTAGCAAAAATACAAAATTATAGCTAATATTCACATTTAAGACTTTTCTTTCTCTTTCTTAAATAAAGCCATTCAAATATTTTAAATAACATAACAGTTCTAACAAAATAAGTATCCAAAAAAATTAATACCTGTGATATTTCATGTTGGGAAAATTGGAGAGTCCATTCCAGATTCACCATCCATTGACCAATTGTACAGAAATTTCTTTTCCTTGGGATCTGATTCATGATTGATTTTGGGGATGAAACATACCTGACTTAGAGATTTACGTTGACATACTTATAAAACTTAGTACAATTTAACTTTTACTTTCAGTTTTAACAAAATACTAGGTCACAAGCTGGAAACAAGCAGAAGAATATGAAGAACCCCTAGACAAAACAGAACCACAATCTAAAAACAGAACAACAGAACCCCCCCTCAAATTGTGCGTGGCTCTTTTATAATCTTCGGTTGTCACTCATCTTCAAACCCACCTTCTTGACCATTCATCCCTGGTATTAAATTTTGATCGGTTATTACACCCAATTTTGATATTAATTATTCACACTACTAAATGATCATGTGGTTTACTTGAGAATTTCCCGGTTTTAAATTGTATTAAAAAAAAAATCAAGATGGAATGTAGCAAACTGAAAGTGATTTTTATAATTTAGAATAATGGTTTAATTTAACTTAAAATTTTGTGACTGAATATTATCAGATATTTATTTGAAATTAATACAAAATTGTAGTCCTTTCAATTTGCTTTCAAATGACACCTTACATGAGACAAGAAAATTTATAATTGTCCCAATAAATAAAATTTCATTCATACTACACATGCACACTTGCTCACACACTTATAGCCTTTCTAGCTAACTATGGACAATACAGCTAGCACTAAACCTATTAAACAATATTAAATTTTACAGATTTAATCATATAAATTGACTACTGAATTGTATACGGTATTAGCAAGTTAAAATTTATGATCTAAACTTACATCAATCTCTTTTAATTATCTACATTATTTTACCAAATAAATATTACTTGTCGATCTTAACACTTACCCCCCCTCTACTTTTCAGGTACCACACCCACTCTCAACAATTAAAGCACATTTAAATTTATTGTGTGTTAGACTTTAAACTGCCTTTACACTCTAAACCCAACTTATACCTTAATTTTTCTTTAAATACTCTACATCTATGATTTCTTTATAACTACATGTCTACCACAAGCATTCCAATCTCTCTGATTAGTCTAAACTACTGTTAGTTGTGACTTCTTTAATTTACTAGATTTCCTCTGTGAGAAAAATTTTTCTTTATTGAAAACTGCATCTGCCATGAACTCAGCTATCTTTGACCAAAGCCAAAGGTTACAATATATATATATATATATATATATATATATATATATATATATATATATATATATATATATATATATATATATATATATATATATATATATATATATATATTCTGATAATATAGACAATTCATGTTATAAAGGCTTTTGAATTAGTACTGCATAACAGTATTATAAAGAAAGACTATGTTACAGCTGTTATTTTTTATAGTTTACAGAAAACAATTGTAGCTTTTGATAATTTTGGTCAAAATTATTCTTGAAAATAAATTTGACTAGATATTAAATATGTTATATTCGATTGTTATCAAGTAAATTTCAGACATGAAATAAATTTTTTATTACTACCTTCTCTCCTTTTATATATTATTGATATTATTTTATGATGTAATGAATAGTTTTGATTAAAATTTTCTTACTTATTTTTAAAATTAGGAATTGTTTTTTTTTTAATTTTTCAATGATTTATTTAGGAAATTGTTCTTTTAAAAGTAAAAGTTAAATAATTTTTATTACAAAATATTTAATTTGAATTTATTGAAAATCTAAGAGAACACAAATAAAATTCATTCATATAATATGTATGCATATGGTACAGTAAAAAAAAACGTTAAACAACAGAACTTTGAAATCTTCTACAAGAAAAACAAATTGGACAAAAAAATACATTTTCTTACAATGCTAAAAAGGCATATGTTATGTTGACATATTCTTTAAGATGTTTTGTGTATAGTTTACATTACTAATATAGTTGATTTATTTATCTTTTGCACATTAAGCACTATATACTATTTACAAATATTGCGTAGTTTATGTATTTTAACCATAACCTTGTATATTAAAGTAAAAATGCTGATTAATAATGTTGAAGAAAAAAATTATAAGTGAAAAAGTTGTAAAACTAGTAATGAGTGCAAGTGTTATGTCAATATCCATTGGCTGACAAAGGACTCGCATGTGCAAATTAATACAGTGCTTCTGAAAAACAGAGATAAACAATTATTAATGATATCAAAAAATAAATTGCCAAACAAAAAAAAAAACTAAAATAAAGAGACTTTTATTATTGTACTTTTATTTATATTATTAAAAATTCAACTTTAGCTTTACTATTAACTAGAAATAATTAGAATGTAGCAACAAGGGAAAAATATCCAAGTAAGAAAACACAAGTAAAATGAGTTTTATTAGGGCAAGTTCATGTTTTGTTTTTAAAAGAGTGACTTTTCTTCTCAATATAAAATGTTGAATAAAGAAAAATTAATTTTATATTTTTATGTTATAGTTTTAAGTTGGATTTTAGATTTCATTATCCTTACACTTTTTAATTCTAAAGATCATTCAGGCTGGAAGTCAAGAAATTCAATTTGCATCCTTTTCCCTCTATTGAGAGCTTTGCTAACTTTTTTTTTTCAAACTTAAAATTCACATATTTTTATTTTCTAACATTTTAAATTTTAAAAAATTCTAAAGATGTCGGGATAATTGAAAAAGCAGACATTTCAAATCTTGGTAAGTTCCAGAATGATGAAAAGCCACTGTAGTCTTGGTGGTCTTGAACTTTATGATATTACTTCAAGACAATATTACAAATGATTAAAAACTTAATTTTTTGGAAGGTTTACCATTATGTTTGCTTAATAAATGTATGATAATTATTAGAAATAAAAATATATATTATTACATATTTATTGTATACAAAAGTGTTTCACATTTTAATGTAAAAGGTTATATTTTACTGAGTAATGTTACTATGGGAATTACAGTGGTGAAAAATGTAAACTGTCTAGAAAATGTCATCACTATCAGTCTATTAAAAAATATAGTCATATCCTAAAAATTATTTTAAAAAATTTAAACTGTTAAAACATAAGTTGATAGATTTACTAGATATTAATAATTATTTATTCACATTTTAAAAATAAATATCAAACAGAAGATTTTGTTTATTTTGCAAATTCAATCTACTTCCATGAATATTAAATGATGAAATTGCTTTGATGTGGTTACAATCTAATTTTTAAAATAATTCCCAAAATGAAATGTGATTTTTTAGAATTTATTTAATTTCTATAGAAAAATATCTATCAAATGAAGTTGAATTCATTATATTCTGATATATAATAATGGTTTAATATTAAAATGAAAGTTGAAAACTTACAGCAAATAAGAACAAAGAAAACTGCCAGAGTACAGGAGCTTTAAGGTCAAAATGCACATTTGCAAAGAAATTAATTTTATTTGTATTTTCACATTCATGTATTTGATTTTATATTATATTTTTCTTAATTAAATGGGGATATAACTTTTAGTCTAGTCTGTGAGCGTAAAACAAGTTACAACTAAACATATGTATTTCAAGTTAAGCTATTATGAGTAGATGATATAACTGAACAATATGTTTGCATCAGTTATATTTATTATAGAAGATTCTTTATGTTAATTTTATTAACATTAAATGAGTAGTAAAGAATTATTCCTTCTAGTACATGCACTGTACTGTTTTGTATATTCTCAATGATGTTTTGTTGAGTATTGAGGAAACTCTTGAACTAAGATGGTAGATAAAGACTTTTGAAAAGATAAGAACACCCATATTATCTTTAACCTACCTTTGAGTTATATAGGCCAATCTAAAACATCTTAGGTTATGATTGTGAAGATGTTTCTCTGTTCCCTTTACTCCCTTAATTTTCTTTCTGCATATTAACTTTCATGAAACCTTTAGAGTTACTATGTGTTAATACTGTAAATATAAGAAATTATGTAATATTTAATTTTATTGCTGGCACACAGATAGTATGTAAATTAAACTGTACGGATTTTTCATTCTAACACATGTGCTGTACTGTTTTTTTTTATATTAACTCAATGATATCTTGTTGAATATTGAAGAAACCCTCAAACTAAGACACAAGATAGATACTTTTGAAAAGATAAGAAAGACTGTCTTATCTTTAACCTATATTCTAGTTATATAGGCCAATGTAAAACATATCAGTTTAAGAGCATAATGATGTTTCTCTGTTCATTTTACTTCCATTATTTCCTTTCTGCATATTAACTTTTGGGAAATCTTTAGATTTACTTACTACATATTAATATTGGAAAGTCTCTATCATGTGACTTAGTTTGAAAGTTTCTTCAAACCTCAACAAAACATTGTTCAGTTAATATAAAAAAACAGTACAGCATATCATGTGATAGGATAAAAAATCTTTACTGTTTAATTTACATACTATCTGTGTGCTAGAAATAAAATTAAATATTACACAATTTCTAATATTTCCAATATTAATATGTAGTAAATCTAAAGATTTTCCAAAAGTTAATATGCAGAAAAAAATAATGGAAATAGGGGGAACAGAGAAACATCTACATGCTCTTAAACTGAGATGCTTTGGATTGACCTATATAACTAGAATATTGGTTAAAGATAAGATGACTGTTTTTATATTTTCAAGTCTCTCAATATTCAATATTCAAGTTTTCTCAATATTCAACAAGACATCATTGAATTAATATAAAAACAGTACAGAACTTGTATTAGGGTGAAAAATCATTACTGTTTAATTTACATACTATTTGTATGCTAGCAAATAAAATTAAATATTACTTATTAATTGAAAAAAAATTAATAAAAGCATTAATTAAATAAGGATAGAATTTACTGATTAATTCCTATTATAAAAACTAATACTATTCATATTAAATCAATCCTAATGCTAACTTGCTGCTGCTGCTACTACTACTGCTACTGCTACTGATGCTGCTACTGCTGCTGCTGCTACTGCTATTGCTGCTGCTGCTACTACTACTACTACTACTACTACTACTACTACCACCACTACCACCACCACCACCACCACTACTAGTACTACTAGTGAAACTAAAAACAAAACAAAAGAAAGTAATGGTAAGGAATTAGGAAGTTCTGAGAAAATAATAGAGAGCAAGGAGGATATAATGGCTGAATTGAAGAAGATATGTAGTAGTGTAATGGAAGAGATAGGGCAGAAAATAAAACAGATAGAACAGAAATGTGAGAATTTCAGTTTTGATGATAAGCAAGGTGTACGAATGAATAGATTTATGGAGAAGCAATTTACCATTTCAGTATTCAAAGCAGAAGTAGGAGAAAACTTGTTGAAACATTTAGAGAGCTTAGGTAATTTGTTTCATTTTAAAAATTAGGCAGAATAGGATAAAGTTGCAGTGGCGAGTAGTTACCTCCAAGAGACAGCATGTGATTGGTGGCATACCTTAGGCAATAAACTACAGACATTTGGAGAATATAGACATTCGATTCTAAGGGCATTTTGGAACAAAGCCAGACAAGATGGGATCCTGTACAAAAATACCCTGGGAGCCTCAATATTGACACAGAAGATGGGATGGGTATAACGAATCATTCGGCAGGAAGAGCCACCTGATCAAGCATAAATAAAAATATAGTGGGATGGAAATTATAATAAATAAATATGACTACACGGGTATAGGAAAAAACGAATTTCAATTAAATAAAGCAATGGGACTTATATAATACTTATAAACTTAGATTTTAAAACTAAAATGCTCAGAATGATATTTGTTTCAGGGGAGGGATGGAGATAATGTACCGAGGTACATCATTATCGAATATGTAGTATTATTTAAAAGTAGTAATGTTTCATAAATCTCGCCTTTTAAAAATAAAGTGAGAAAATAAAAGTTAAAAGTTGAAGGAAAAGAAAATTAAAAACAAAAGAGTAGGGGGGGGGGTATTGTTACAGAAAAATAAATAATAAACACTTTTAAAGAGGGTAAGATTTTTTTTTTTATTTTTGAAATAAAAAATGATTTAATATTATTTTTTATTAGTTTGTAATAAAAAGTAATAAAGAAAAATTCATTTTGTTTTATAATAAAATGTGTGCGTGTGTAAAAATTTTGAATAAAAGAAAAAATAGAAGCCCAATCAGAGTGAAGGAAAAGTACAGTAATTTCACGAGATTATAAACGCTGGAGATAACAAAACTTTGTCATTGTTAAGACGGTTTAAAAATTTCAACATTCCATTATTATTTATGATATTTAAAAAAAAATATTTCAAAATATTTCTTAAAATTACAGAATCAAAGATTATATAAATTGTTATATCTACCAAAATGATGCATTGTTACATTTACCGTATTGTGCAGCTATCTGGAGCCTTCACTGTGATAACATCAGCAGATAGTTTGGAGGGCATACCATGTTCGGATAAAGCCAATAAAGTAGCAGAGTGTTTATGCTGAAAATCCATGGAGGTTATATAACATCATGAATTCAAGGAAGATTTACTGGAGGTTAGCGCTAACCGGTCATAGATAACATTTATAGAAATTACTTTGTGCTGTACGTACGTCATTTCAGATTTTTCCAAATCCTAGGTAACTTTTAATTTTAATATTCTCTAATTCTTGATTTTCTTTTTTTTTTAAAAAAAAAAAAAAACTGTGATAAATAAATAAATAAAACTTTAAACTTTACCAAGTAGTATCTGGGAAATACAAATGATATCGGCTTCTGTGTTTAACTTTATTCAAAGATATTGTGTGCATGTATGTGTGTATTTTAATTTAATACGTCATGTATATTTTAGTTATTATAATGTATTAAAACATTTATTTAAAATAAAAAGAGGGTGAGTGTTTGAATTATAAAGCAAAACGACTGTTAAAAAAAAAAGATTTAAACTGTTGTTTAGATATTTATATTTATTTTTGAATACACATATTTATGCTGGAATAATATTTTAATAAAGTGGGAATGGAAAGATTTAATTATTATTAAGAAATAGTTAAATTAAAACTAAAAGAATAAGGAAAATTTTCTTTAAAGAATAAGGATTTGTTTTGTTAAGGATGCCAAAGTTTAAAGTATAGTAAATCATCATTATTATTTAAAGTAGAATGTTTAGATTGGGCTGGAGATTGCTTTTCTTTTAAGGCATCTGCAATTCAATGAGCTAGCTAGGGTCTCAGGTACTCGATTCATTACTGTTCAGGTAAACATGTTAATTACTATGTGATTAACTGGTGCCTAAAGGTTTACCTTAAAATAAATAAAGTATTTATTTGGTCAGTATTTGTCTAGTAGCTGAGTGTTTATAGTACTGGTAGCTTGCTGCCCATGATATTCTGCACTCTACCTGAGGACTAAGCACCTTCAAAGATTGGGTGGCTCAGCAAGGAAGGAAGAGGATTTTTAGATTTCTATTTGTCGTTATTAATTAAAATAAAAGAAGGTGGGTGGTTCAATATATATATATATATATATATATAATTACAATAACTGATTTCTTTGCTATAATACTTATATTATTACTAAAATAATTTAGGACAATTTGATTATTTTTTATTATTCTTCTATAGAAATATATAATGATTACTTTTTTATTTATATTTGCTTTCATTGACAGGACATAACTTGGAGCATCTATTAATTAATAAAATATATTTTATTCTTTTTATTAATCTAATCTACTGCTTTAATCACATATTGCCAAAGCAAAGAAATATGTATGTTATATGTATATATTTAGTCATTTTTCTTTACTTCAGCACAAAAGATTTAAAGGAAATGCTTATTATAAAAAATCCATAAAGCTAATTTGTTGTTTTGATGAATTTTCTTTGTGATTTTTTATTCAAAATAGTGTGAATAAAATATTTTTCAAATCAGTTTTTTTTTTCTTTAGTAAAAACAGTTCTGTTGCATCTGCTGGTCTGAATTTATTTAATTAGAATCTAATTATATTTTATTAATATTTGTAAAAATAGTTATATCAGATAATTAATTTTATGCAAACAGTTCTGCAGTTGTTTCTTTCAATATACAGAGACAATGAAAGTTAGATTTGTAATTTGTAGACGAATATCAAAAGTCATATTAATTAATTAAATAATTCTTATTTTACAACTGAATGATTTTAGTAGCATAAATTTGTTAAAATTAATAGGCAAATTTGTGAACAACATATAGAATAGAAATATTCTGTGCAGTACTATAATACAAATAGCTTTTTTACTAAATATATATGATATGAATGCGCTAAGATGAAATATGCATTGAAATAGGAATAAAAATTTGAAAATATATTAGATAGCAAAGAGATCTTCCCTTTTAAATCTACCTACAACAATTTCTATGCAAGCATTGAGTAATCAATGAACACTAAATGGCCGTGCTGTTTTTTCGTGATTAATGTTTTAGGAAAGTGACAATTTTTTCAGTAAAATTTACCTTAAAATATTAATTTTTCTGATTATAAACAGGCTTGGATTTTTTCCCCCAAATATAAAACTTATAATTAATTCACTCAGTCATTTTATTAAGTTCCTGGATATTCTTAGTTAAAGTTTTAATATTAAAGCTCAATAAAATTTGATCAAATGAGTGTCAATGCATTGAATATAAAAAAATTTTAAAAAAAAATTATTTTTTTTCCATATGTCAAAGCATCATCTGGGAAGTGAGCCCACAACAACTATCTACAAGCAACTGCTTGCTTTCAAGGCAGCTGTGCAGACCTCTTGGCTATCAATGCTTGACATATGTTGATGTAGCTTTGACCACTGGTGAGAGAGGTTTTACACTCTTACTGCCACTGTGCTATAATTATTATGACTAGTTACCTTTTGATAGCAAAAATTACTTTTGCACTTAAAATATATTCATATTGCTATGTCATTATTAAAAAGCCACTTGTGACCATCTTCATATCAGAAAAAACACAGAGGCAAATACAAATAAAACGTTTAAGTTAAGTTTTGCAATGATTACTCAAACTAAACTGTTTAATACAAGTATGGTCACATATATTGTATTTTGATTTTTGAAATTGTTACTACTTTTATTGCAAACATTTCTTTCAGAAAAACTTCACTATCTTATCTAATTTTAAGTCTCTTCTTTATTTTACTTTTATCCATAACTTCTCAATGAATGCAGTTGCTATTACATCTTTTAAAATTATATTTGAGATAATCATTATAAAGTAAAAGGTAGTTTCTTTCATAAAAACTAAACTTGTCAAGTGTTGGTGGCCTAGCAGTTAGCATAGCTGCCTTCCAAGCAGCCAGCCAGGTTTGCATCCCGGTCAATGCTTTGATATATATATATTTTTAAAAAACTAAACTTTAGTGTTTATACACTTCATAAATCCAACCAATAGAGATTTAGTAGTATCTTCATATTCAGTAATGTGACTAAAATACAGAATGGTCTTATGATCTTCCAATCACCTTTTCAAAATATTACTATGGTATTTTATTGAAATAGTTAAGGTTTTACTTCATTCGAATTTAAATAAATTAAAATATATATGTGCTCTGTGCCCAGATAATGAAGCTATCAATTGTATGTGAAATTATCTAAATTTACCGCCAAGTACTTTTGGGACAGTTTATAGTCCCATATTCACCTTCTAACACCAATAGACACTGATAAATAACATAAAAGACAGTATTAAACCTGAACTCACCCCTCAAGTTGTGTACAAAATCACATGCCCCCAAAGAAATTGTATGGCAACATATTATGGAGACTAAAACTAACATTGCCATCAGAGTAGCTCAATACAGATACCTTTATAACAGAACTAAAACAAAGCTTGAAGGTAATTCGGTTTTCATTGAGCATGAGAGAGCCACTGACCATGCTTTTCTACCCACCATGGCCAGTGTCATTTGCTCTGAAACTAACGACATCAAACATAAAGTCAGGGAAGCTTACTACATTGCAAGTGACCCATCAGCAATCAACAGAAGAGAGGCCTGCTTTTCTCTATCTCGAAAATGGTCCACATAACATCTGCATATGAATTTGCATATAATTTGCATTGATATTAGTTATTAATCAAATACAAGTTGCCATGAAAATGGAACTATAAACTGTCCCAAAAGTGCTTGGCGGTAAATTTAGATAATTTTACATACAATTAATAGCTTCATTATCTGTGCGCAGAGCACATATATATTTTAATTTATGATATTTTATTATAAATTTATTTGGATAGTTTAGAAAAAATAGTTAAAATAATTGTTATTAAAACAAGTTTAAAAGATTGTGAAATAAAATTATATTTACTTAAGATTTAGATTTGACATTTAATATTTTTAATATGATACTTACAAATTTATTTTTAAAATAAATTATTAAATATATTTTTGATAAACTTTCATGGTTAAATTTGGAGAAAAAGCGAATACATAAGCAGTTTTGTATTTTAAATGATAAGGAAGCAGGTAATATGAATTAATTGAGTTTGAAAAACAAAACAACTATAAAAAAATTTATAAAAAAAATAAAATAAATGTAATTATTCATGAGTTAAGAGACTCAGTTAGTTGATTAAAAAAGTTAAATAGTTACAGTTAATTGGTGGGCGAAACATTAAGCTAAATTATCCAACACTCTATATAGGAATAAGCTAATAAACATCACATGATCACCATTTCTTATGCTTGCTTATAACTATTATTAAAACAGGCAAAACTCTCTATACATATTGCCAGTCAGTGCAAACCAGACTAATCAATGGATGTCAGAAGGGTTGTGCATAAAATCCCCATCCAATGCTTATGCATCCATTATCCCCAGACTGGCCTTTGTCAGTGACGAGCCTTGAATCTGAGAGCACTGCACCTAGATCTTAGGATCTAATTCAACCCTCATATCCAATGCTCCTCACTGACAAAGGCTACAAGCCAGAAATTATTCTGGCGATATTGGATAAGTAGGCACTAGATGGGGATTTTATGCACAATCTTTCTGGCATCCATTGATTACTCTGGCTTGCACTGAGTGGCAATACATATAAAGAGTTTTGCCTGTTTTAACTCTATATGGAATGTTATACTAAATCTATGCTCTTTCTTTGCTAAAAACTATTCATCATCATCTTCTTCATTACGATTTGACAAGAATTAACCTTCTTGAATTGGAAAAGTGATTTTGAAGTTTCATTAATCAAAACATGGACTATCAATTGCTTGCTTTAGAAATTATGCAATTCATGCTAATATATAATTAAGAAAAATTGATATTGAAAATTTTAAAAAATCTACCATGTTGCATATATACCATTAATCCATGATCTTTGTTAAAATTACATTTTAATGAATGAATTCAGGTAAATTTGCTTAGTCATGTTATAGCTCATTTAAATCATTTAATGTTTAAACTGAAAAATATTTAACTCTCAATAAAATTTTAATATTTTCTTGTTAGAAATATTTGTAAGCAAGGTATTTTGTTTGGAATCATATAATTATATACGTATGCAATAAATATATTAACCATCTAAAGAAAATATATTAATAAATAAAAATTAAACCAATCTTCTGATAGAAATATTAAAACAACTGTAAAAAGAAGTAATTGTTCTTATTTTTATTTATGTATACAAATAAATCTAAATTCAATGGTTTGTTTAAAACAAATTTATTGTAGTCATTTATGTTGGGTGCTTGTAATAAAGTGAAGAACAAATAGACTAAAAAAAGCCTAGGTTCAAATCCCCCTATTTACATATAACTGTTATTTTATAATGTTATGAGTTTGCATTTCATATATATATATATACACTTTAGACAGCTTTAGCATCTTATTATTAAAATTATCAAATAATTCAAAATTTAGATGATAGCCTTTTGGCTATTATTTAAGTTTAAGATTTTATATTGTATAAATTATTTTATATATCTAAATTATTTCAAAACTGTCTAAGCTTAAATAAACCATCTATTGAAGTTGCACTGACTACAGATTATTGAAATTCTATTAGTTTTTTTAGGCTTGCACACACATCAAATGGAAACAATAACAAAAAAAAAAAAAACAATTATGATAAAAAATGAATTTATAACTTTATGACATCTGATCTTGCCTAAATTTTTCGGAATTACTTATTTCGTATGATATATAATGATTGCTTGTTGCACTATTTAAATATATTATTTATATTTAAGAAATATTTATAAATCTATAAATGGTATGTGCATATACTTGAATGGACTTATGGTCTGCTGCTTTAAACATTCCTTTCTAACCATTATTTTTATACTTCCTTTAATGACCTTTAATGGGAGTTTCATTGAAATATGGGGAAATCAGAAAAACTTCAGGTACCCATATATAAAATTTCTACTAACAGTTTTCTTTGTTCGAATAGCCTAATTGGTCAGAGAATCACCTTAATATCAGTATTTGTGATATATAAAAATTAACATTTCAATTCCTATGCTATCTGTCATTGATCAGACCAGAAATATGTAAAAGAGAAGAGAAGAATAATACGAAGTGAAACATTATATTACATTTTAACTATATATTCTGACTAACAATTTAGAAACTTTTAAGTAATCCAATGTATAATTATATGTGAAATGCAATCATGGTAAACATTCACACACACACACATATATATATATATATATATATATATATAGTATTTTTGAGAACTTCCATGTAATAAAAATACAATAGCTAAAAAATAAAAAAACAGCGCTGAGGAAAGTTACTTGTTCTTATACTGAAATGTCAGCTATTTAGCTATTATATTTTTATTACTATAAACTCATTTATGCATGAGAATATTAGAATCAATATATATATATACATTTGACTTGCATAGCAAGGACAAGTGTTCCCAAAAACTTATAAAGCAAGAAGATCGTACAAAAAGCAAGAGATTATAATGGTTTTCATTGGGAAAAAATGTAGCTGGTTCCTGTGGATTAAACTATGCAATAAATTATGAATATTGTTTTAACAAATCTGGTGTTTAAAGTAATTAAAAAAACTCTAATGTATGATATATACATGTGTAATCTGTACCATGTGTATTATGCAAGTGTGCATTTAAAATTTCTGGAAGATGAAGCAAGTTAAATCTATATAAAATAAAATAAAAACAATCTTACAACTCATACATTAGCACTCATCATCATTTAGTTTATTGAGAATTTGGGTTTTTTTGGAGGAGATATACCAGATATTAATGGTTAAGTTTCTCTTGAGAAAAAATTTAAAATTTTTCAAAAGTTCTATTTACAATCTCATGGTATGAAATCAATTCCTTCAACTTTTTTGATATCCAGGTTCTTTTCTACAAGGTTGTTGATTTTCATTTCTTCATTAATTTGCATTAATTTCTTGTTAGATAATTCTTCCATGAGTGATAGAAAAAGGTCTTCAATATTATACTCATCAATTTCCTATCAGTGTCTTTATTCAAAGAGCCAACAAAATGGTACATTACTTGTTGAAGTTAGTACATTTTGAAGGTTGCAATGATTTTTGATCCATATGTTGAAGAAGTGATGTGGAGTTTGGTGGTATTATTTGATATGATTTCAGTTGAAAATGTATGTAACTGGAATCTTTGAAAAAGTAATTAATATCATTAGAAAAAAATGTGTGGTTTCATTAAGGAAGACATACAAAAAATTAGACTAAAAAGAGAGAGTAAGCTCGCAGTTGACAATTTTTATGTTTTTCCACAAAATTGCTAATCATTCTGCTGGAAAAAAACCCCGAATAAAGTTTCATATTTTTTAAAATTCATAGTCTTATATTATTTATGCAAAATTATTTAGAATTACAATAGGAATGTTTAATAAAAATCTCACTTAACTATATTGTTGTGATCTTAAAAACACATATTGTCATTTGTCAACAGTATAAGGATATCCAAATTATAGAACTGTTTATTACTAAAATGTAACCACACAGTTATATTTTATTCTGCATTTGCGTAAGACTTTTTTTTACAATATGTACTATGCAGATCTAAATAACACTTTATATTTAAATATATTAGCTGTAGTCTTTTTTAATAGTATGAGATATAACACTTTATTATGCATTAGTTTTCTAGAAATAACATCAATTTTTTGAATAATACAATGTGTTCTAATAGCTAGAGTATGAACCATTTAAATAAAAATTAGAAGCATGCAACCTCTTAAAAATTGATTTATATTGCATCATGCAAAGTTTATTACTAAATCTATAAAAATAAAGCCCTTTCCTTTTTTATTACCAAATATACATTTACACCACAGCTTTTTGATATGACTGAAATTAGCATTCACAAAGATTTTAATTTGACTGAATATTTTAGCTAATATGTATAAAGTACACAATTTAAAATTAATTTTCAATAATATATTAGTAAAATTTATTTATATTTTATGCTGAATGAAATTTGTATTTTTTTTCACTACTGTAATTTATCAAGTTCATGACAGTGCCACCATTGTCTTGGATATGTCTGAAACAAATTAGAAGATTATGATTTAAAATTGGGAAGAAAATGTTAATTTTATCTCAGATTTAATAACTATTGATCATATAAAGTTGATTATTAACTGGATAATTCATGAAATCATTCACTTCTCTCCCTTTTTTATTGAAAATACATTAGATACAGAATGTAGAAGTTTGAATTTGACTGAGAAGTTTTAATTCAAAATTAGTTGACTGAATACTTTAGGTAATATAGTACACAATTTAAAATTAATTATTAATAATATAGTAAATGACCAAAATTTACTTTTAGTTTTATACAGTATGAAATTTGCATTTCTTTTGTATCTCTTTATGTTTGCGATAATGTCTGCTTTGGTTTGTAAATATCTAAAACAAATTATGATGTGATTTAAAATAAAAGTAATACATAAAGTAAATGACATTTTACATGTGTTTGATAATTTTGGTTGTATAAAAATGATTATGCATAATGCATGGAATTATTTTTTCTCAAAATAACTTAAAATCATGGTAACTAAATTTAATATAAAAATAAAACAAACTAACTCCTTTTTAAAACTTGATTTTTTATGACTATAATCATAAAAAAGAAATCCAATGTTTCAACTATTTTTTATAGTCTTTTTCAAGGAGTTAGTTTGTTTTATTTCTATATTAGATATATATGAACTATTTTGAAAAAAAGAACTGTGCGCTGGATATATTAAATTATTTAACTAAATTTACAATTACAATGATCATAATTTTTTGCAGCAAGCAAAATATCATTAATAAGAATTTTAATCCCTAAAGCTGAGTGAATATACAATTGTTAAGCTAACGTACATGTTTTAAAATATAATTTTAATACTATTTGGTTGCTATACATCATTAAATAGACTTTTAATTATTTATTGTACTAAATGAGGCCTATTATTTTACTTTTATAATTATTAAATTTTATTTTGGATATGTCATTAAAGAATGCATGATTGGATTGCAAGAACACTGAATAAATATTAAATAAAGTACTCTACATTGTACCGGTATAAATCCACCACGCTTACTCATACCCAGTACCCGAGTTCGAACCCAGTCCACGTTTAAGAATAAATTCCCAAAACGCCAACTGAATTCAAACCCAAACCCCGGCATGACCAACCGATGATGACTTTACACCAGCACAGGGTTATCCCTTTTCTAGCTCAGCTTAGAACATGGACTAAATTCTTACAGTTAATGATATATAGGTTTATTAGACTCTAGATACTGGGACGGTCATTCATGTAACGTATATATTTAAGTTGCCAATACAGACAGTAAGTGGCTAAATAGACTTAGAGAGTAATAAGGTGGAGGACACAAAGATTAAGATTAAATAAAGTGTTTAATAAGCAAAATATAAAGCATATAAATATAGTGTTAAATAAGACAAATAGAAAGCACATGAATATAATGTTATATAATAGAAATATACAGCATATAAATATAGTGTTATACAGTACGGTAAGACTTCATAAATCCTCTTGTATTTGGCTACTAGTCTTTAGTGAACGTTTTATTTAATAAACAAACTTATGCCAATAGCTGGGTAGTTAAATAATTGACAGGTGGTTAAGAGAATCAGAGTATTAGAGCATTGGAAAAAATATTTATCTAAAGATTTTTGTTTACTTATTTTATTTGAATAGGCTCGAGCCGGAACGTAGACGAACAGTGGAGATGGTTTTATATAAATACGACATAAGAGATAGGTGAACTGGTGGTTTTATATAAATACGACGTGGGAAATAGATGAACTGGTGGTTTTATATAAATACGACGTGGAAAATATATGAACTGGTGGTTGCCTATATTCAAGAGCCCTACAGTAATCAATTGCGGTGCATTAACGGAATACCGGGCGGCTTGTTCTTTGACAAGGCTTAATGCCCCCAAGTAGTTCCGGGACACGACAACCAGCCGGGGTTATTTCGAACCCCGGTGATCCAAGAGATTACCGGGAAAGAAAAACTGCTTTCATTCCCCAATGGTAGAATGGCGAGACGCTAACTTCAGCGAAGGAAAGGCATTGCCACAGACGTGAAGGACGAATACTTGAAGCGGATTTTTAAAAGAAATTATATAAAACCTGGAAACTATTTGTCTGTTTCTACGCCACAGGCTGAGATCCTTATCCCAATAAAAACATAGCGAAATTAAACTGACGGTGAAAAACAATAATTAGTTAATTTTACTCTGGGACTCCTAACCCTTCAGGTTGACAGGCGGTAGCGATAGTATCAAATTATGCAATGAATTATTTCTCATATTATACATAACATTAATGAACACTTTGAAACGATTATATATATATTTAAGATTGAAACTTAGATTGTAATTTTATAACAACTGAACATAGAATAATAAAGTGATTTAACATTTACTAACTCGGAATGTGAAAGAATATTTAATTCAGAACATGAAATTACTTTTAAATTAAATTGATCATTATAGTACACTAGTTTACTATTGGCATCGTTTGTTTATGGAATAAGCAATACACAAAACAATATAAATGCATTCATTTAAATGATTATTACGATTAATTACAAATGTTATAAATTATTTCTAAAGACTAGAGCAGAGGGTTAAAAAGAAAAGAAAATTTACTGACAGGTTAAATAATAGCATTATAAATGATATAAAGACTTACATATGATTCACTTGATTAATAATATTAAGCACGGAAGAAAATTAAAGTTCATGTAACAAAGTTCTCTTTTTCTTCATCCAGCTTGGCTTGTAACGTAGGCGCGCATTTTTGAAAGTTATTTGTAAGGCATAGCTAATTTAGAGATTGGAAGTTGGAAATTCTGAAGTATATGAAACATGATCAAACAGCGGCACGAGGATCCATATTGGCGGGCAGAGATCAGCTCCTGGCAATTAGCCCATGAACATGGCGATTCACTGGTAAACTTCTTAATAAGATATTTGAATTATTATTAACTGCTGTGTTGTCTCGAGACTACCTCTCTCAAACACGACCAAAGTTAGAATGTCAGTTTTTTTCTAGAATTTGCCACTGCTGACCTTTCCGACTTGTTTTTGTTTTAGGCTCCGCCTACTTTCTCTAGCCTCTAGCGATGCAGCTTGACCAACAATCAATTATCTGTTTTTAGCAATCTTTTAATTTAATATGCTATTTTTAAATCGATACATTAATTACATATAAAAATTCCTTACTAATTTTGACTACAACTTAATTGCTCTGAACATTTGTGCAATTAGATTTTAATTAAAAACACTGATCAAAGGAATGTGATTTTTGATCAGTATTTTTAAACGACTTTATACAATTTTAAAACTAAAATTTAAAACAAATACGCCCGCACTGAAACTTTAAATTAAATGATATAAATTCGCAAACCACGCACACACAAATATTATTTCATGGTTTGCGACATTTATATACGGCATCTTTACACATTGACTAATAAACTATAAAATATATAATTAATTTTTATTATAAATTAAAATAGACAAAATCTCACTGCGGGCGAACAGTAGTTTGAATTACCGTACATAAAAACACCTGAAACGAAGATCGGTTCTCCGATCTGTCTGTTTCATTTCTTGTCACTTTATAAAAAAAAACAACAAAAAAAAAATGATTATACATAATTTCTGGTTACATTTTCTTCATTCATTTTTTTACATAATTGATTTTTTTATTGATTTGACCTTGGAGAACAGTCTGGGTGAGGGTTTGAACTTAATATTTACAAAGGTGGGTATATTGCCGTAATTCCTTTTCTCATCATCATGTGCATGTCATAGTGGTCATTTTCCGGGTTATCATTTATTGCGATTTCTACCTTTTCCCTGGGTCGGGAGGTATATAAGGTTTATAGGTATGTCTTTTTAGATCTCTTACTAAAATAGCAAAAGCGGTCACAATATTGTGCTTTGGTATATTATTATATTGTTCATTATTAAAAGTATCTTGCTTTAAAAGAATTTCTCTAACTTTCTGTGATCTAATGGCATCCATTATAACATTTTCACTTTGGGAGTTGAGAAGTTTTTCTCCATTTTTTATGAAACTATTTTTTTTAACATATGTCCATGCTTTAAAACAAAGTTTATTATTTCTGTTTAATGAGTTCAGCTCCTCATCAATTTTGTTCTGATCATATTTCATAAACAAATAATTATAGGTTTTATTAAAATGGGCAGCATTGTACACAACTAAAGATCTGTCCACTTTCTTCGTTTTCATATCAAGAGGCCATTCAGCATCATTTTTAAACTTTAACTTTGATGACTTCATTAATCCACTTTTCCACAGAACATCTTTATAATTATTATGAAAATATAACTTCTCATTAATTATGATTTCAGAAGATTCATCCATAACAGTATGTATTGTTCTATTGATATTTTTCATCATCGATACAGCCACTCCATTAGATGGTGGTAAACTGATATAATCACTTTGGGATGGGCTGGCTTGCAGTAAATTTGAAACCACCATTTCCTCAGTACTTTCTTCATTCTTGGCTAAATCTGCTAGAGTAAAACTTTGGCTATGAGTAATCTCTGTCAAATCTAATTCCTTACATTTTTGTTGAGTAGAGTTGGCATTTGTATTCATTAATCCAATCTCATGGGGTTCCAACCTTATTTTAGTTGGTTGAGGTTCTGTGTCCTCTGCTCCACTCCTCGCACTATTGCTTTCCTTGCTGTCCTCAACTTCCCCCGGGGTGGCCTGGTCATCTTCATTTTCCATTCCTGGGTCTTCAGAGGGATTTATTTCTTGCTGACGCTTTGCACTTTCTAGATTTGAGTTGGCTCGGATGCCTCGTGCTTCGTCGATCCTTTCCAGCCTCTCCAACATCATCATCATAATCTTCCTGTACTCTCTCCCCTCTCTGAGGATCGCGTTAAACTTCGCATCGCGATCGTGCTCCCTCTGTTTGTTTCCTTCTATTTCTGCCATTTCTGCTTCGTTTTTACTGATAAATGTCTTCAACATAAAAAATTCGCTTTGTACAACGCTTTGATTTTTTTATATATATCATAAAAGGTTACTGATCCCTGCTCCTTGTGCCAAATCCTCCTCCGCTGCTGATACTGTTTGTGTGGCTTACTTCCTTTCTCTCTTTCTTCCTTCGCCTACGTTCAGTCTGGTTTTTGTTATCTACGTTTTTTTTCTTTATTTAGGAATATCATATGACATGTCTAAAATCATTACTAAAAATATACAGGGAAAAAAAAAACTTTCTTTCACCCAGTTCGCACTGTTCTCCTCAGTCCTATAATACATACATATTCATAATGGGTACATAACATAGTATTTTTTTTTGTATTTCTGTCAGTAATTCTCTCTTTTTATATATGCCACCCTACTCTCTTTTAAAACAACACTCGCCACTGCTGTATGGACAAACATGTTTGCTGACAAATTTATTTGATAGGCGCCAGCCAGCAACATGTGACCAATAGATAATTTAATCTACTGATCCCCAAATATATACTTTTATATGACCTAATAATTTTTGATTTAAGATTTATATATGCAAAAAAAAAATTTAATACTGACTCCGGTAAGGTTTTTTTTTTTATATTACAACATATATATGCACACACGTTTTTATTTTTAAAACTCAAGAATGATCCTACTTCTTTGTTCTTTTTTCAAAAAAAAATATTTTTCACAACAAACGAAAATATATATATATACGTACACAAATATATATACGCGTACACGTTTTTATTTTTTTAGAACTGGACTTAATTCTACTTCTTTATTTTTTTCATATGATTTAAACGACAAGAATGAACTCACAAAAACATTATGGAATAACTCATTTATTTTAATTAATTACACTCACGAATTGCTTCTGCTCTCTTTTCAAAAAAAAAAATCTTCACTCTGACTTAACAATATTTGGGAGTACTATATACTGAACCTTTGTGTGAGGGAAAAAAAAATTTTATACATTTGTTTTATTACTATAGTTTTCACTTGCGCATTTTAATACGCCAAATACGTATCAATATTATGACAAACGACACAAAAAAAAATTGAATATTTTTATCATTTAACTGTTTCCTTCCGTTCACTCTGCAGGGTGTGGGAGATTTCTTCATCGAGCACCACGGAGGGCGTCCAAAAATATAATAACTGTACCGGTATAAATCCACCACGCTTACTCATACACAGTACCCGAGTTCAAACCCAGTCCACGTTTAAGAATAAATTCCCAAAACGCCAACTGAATTCAAACCCAAACCCCGGCATGACCAACCGATGATGACTTTACACCAGCACAGGGTTATCCCTTTTCTAGCTCAGCTTAGAACATGGACTAAATTCTTACAGTTAATGATATATAGGTTTATTAGACTATAGATACTGGGACGGTCATTCATGTAACGTATATATTTAAGTTGCCAATACAGACAGTAAGTGGCTAAATAGACTTAGAGAGTAATAAGGTGGAGGACACAAAGATTAAGATTAAATAAAGTGTTTAATAAGCAAAATATAAAGCATATAAATATAGTGTTAAATAAGACAAATAGAAAGCACATGAATATAATGTTATATAATAGAAATATACAGCATATAAATATAGTGTTATACAGTACGGTAAGACTTCATAAATCCTCTTGTATTTGGCTACTAGTCTTTAGTGAACGTTTTATTTAATAAACAAACTTATGCCAATAGCTGGGTAGTTAAATAATTGACAGGTGGTTAAGAGAATCAGAGTATTAGAGCATTGGAAAAAATATTTATCTAAAGATTTTTGTTTACTTATTTTATTTGAATAGGCTCGAGCCGAAACGTAGACGAACAGTGGAGATGGTTTTATATAAATACGACATAAGAGATAGGTGAACTGGTGGTTTTATATAAATACGACGTGGAAAATAGATGAACTGGTGGTTTTATATAAATACGACGTGGAAAATATATGAACTGGTGGTTGCCTATATTCAAGAGCCCTACAGTAATCAATTGCGGTGCATTAACGGAATACCGGGCGGCTTGTTCTTTGACAAGGCTTAATGCCCCCAAGTAGTTCCGGGACACGACAACCAGCCGGGGTTATTTCGAACCCCGGTGATCCAAGAGATTACCGGGAAAGAAAAACTGCTTTCATTCCCCAATGGTAGAATGGCGAGACGCTAACTTCAGCGAAGGAAAGGCATTGCCACAGACGTGAAGGACGAATACTTGAAGCGGATTTTTAAAAGAAATTATATAAAACCTGGAAACTATTTGTCTGTTTCTACGCCACAGGCTGAGATCCTTATCCCAATAAAAACATAGCGAAATTAAACTGACGGTGAAAAAACAATAATTAGTTAATTTTACTCTGGGACTCCTAACCCTTCAGGTTGACAGGCGGTAGCGATAGTATCAAATTACGCAATGAATTATTTCTCATATTATACATAACATTAATGAACACTTTGAAACGATTATATATATATTTAAGATTGAAACTTGGATTGTAATTTTATAACAACTGAACATAGAATAATAAAGTGATTTAACATTTACTAACTCGGAATGTGAAAGAATATTTAATTCAGAACATGAAATTACTTTTAAATTAAATTGATCATTATAGTACACTAGTTTACTATTGGCATCGTTTGTTTATGGAATAAGCAATACACAAAACAATATAAATGCATTCATTTAAATGATTATTACGATTAATTACAAATGTTATAAATTATTTCTAAAGACTAGAGCAGAGGGTTAAAAAGAAAAGAAAATTTACTGACAGGTTAAATAATAGCATTATAAATGATATAAAGACTTACATATGATTCACTTGATTAATAATATTAAGCACGGAAGAAAATTAAAGTTCATGTAACAAAGTTCTCTTTTTCTTCATCCAGCTTGGCTTGTAACGTAGGCGCGCATTTTTGAAAGTTATTTGTAAGGCATAGCTAATTTAGAGATTGGAAGTTGGAAATTCTGAAGTATATGAAACATGATCAAACAGCGGCACGAGGATCCATATTGGCGGGCAGAGATCAGCTCCTGGCAATTAGCCCATGAACATGGCGATTCACTGGTAAACTTCTTAATAAGATATTTGAATTATTATTAACTGCTGTGTTGTCTCGAGACTACCTCTCTCAAACACGACCAAAGTTAGAATGTCAGTTTTTTCTAGAATTTGCCACTGCTGACCTTTCCGACTTGTTTTTGTTTTAGGCTCCGCCTACTTTCTCTAGCCTCTAGCGATGCAGCTTGACCAACAATCAATTATCTGTTTTTAGCAATCTTTTAATTTAATATGCCATTTTTAAATCGATACATTAATTACATATAAAAATTCCTTACTAATTTTGACTACAACTTAATTGCTCTGAACATTTGTGCAATTAGATTTTAATTAAAAACACTGATCAAAGGAATGTGATTTTTGATCAGTATTTTTAAACGACTTTATACAATTTTAAAACTAAAATTTAAAACAAATACGCCCGCACTGAAACTTTAAATTAAATGATATAAATTCGCAAACCACGCACACACAAATATTATTTCATGGTTTGCGACATTTATATACGGCATCTTTACACATTGACTAATAAACTATAAAATATATAATTAATTTTTATTATAAATTAAAATAGACAAAATCTCACTGCGGGCGAACAGTAGTTTGAATTACCGTACATAAAAACACCTGAAACGAAGATCGGTTCTCCGATCTGTCTGTTTCAATATTAATTGTATTTTAATTTTATAATTAAAATACTATATATTGTAATATTGTATACTGTACTATATATATATATATATATATATATATATATATATATATATATATATATATATATATATATATATATATAATAAATAAACTCTGCATTGTACATTTTCCCCATACATGTCACCATATTTTTGTGGATGATATAAAATTATTATTCTATGATGTTATAAATTTTACAAAATAATTGTCATTTTGAAAATGGCAGTTTTAAAAAAAATACAAAATTTGTTTTATGATTGTTATAAATCAAAATAGTGAGTACCAATTGATGATGAATGGTGTGGTAAATCTTTGTATAAATTTTTGATTCTAATTGGGGTGTATATATATATATATATTGAACCAGGTGGGATAGCTGATCGATAAAGAAACAAAATTTAGCATGATTTTTTTTACTCTTTAATAAAATAAAAACTTGTGAAAACAATATTGTAAGACTTACTTATATATAGAAAATGATACAATTATTATATTATTTATTATAAAATTTAATCTACTCCAATGCAGTTTATGTATTGCTCCACACTGGTTCCTTAGGCAGAGAAGCATAATACCCAGAGGGTACCTATGACCTAGCTGAGCTATATAAGATACCTAACTACAACTACATTTCAATGCCATAGATCTTTTCGACTGTAAAATTCAACACCTGTCATTCAGAGCACTTTTTTGATTCAGAGTAAACTCCAGGCGCCAGTTAATTACAAAATATAACTAACATCACCTGAATAATGGCAAACTAATTCAGTGCCTATGAAATCCCAACTAGCTCAATCATAAGAATAATATAATAAATTGCTGCTCTAACTTCTCTGCTAAATTGTTTTATAGTAGTTTAATCAAGAAAATTGACCGAGAAATACTAATTTCTAAAATAATTTATTTTAAATATTTAGAATTAACTGAGAACTAATTTATGACTTCAACATTTCTTTTCTGAATAAAATAATAATACATAATAGCATATATCTTCACACATATTAAGATAAGCACACAATAGTAATATAATATAAACATAAAGCATTAAAATAAATACAAGCATTCAAACATGCATATAAATAGTTCATTTTATGTGGCTATAAAGTTCATTTATTGCACTGACTCTGGGAGGCTTCAAAGATTGCAATGGCTACATTAATATCCAAAATTGGAATAAGAGAATGTTATTACCTAAAGGATTTTTGAACATGGTGGCTTCAAATTATATACTGCTACATATGTGTTCTACAAAATGGTTGGATTTTAAGCTTATATTGAGGTTCTGATGATTGCTATTCTGTGCTACTTCTACTTCAGACAGTTAGACATTCCTGGCAGCTTCAAATTATTACTTGGGAATTGCTTCTATTGGACAGAATCTTGATGTTCTGATGGACAGAGGCATTCTCCAAACTTCTTAGCACTGCATCATATTCATTGAAAAAAAGTCTAACAAGTGATTGACTTTAGATATGTGAATGATTCTAGATATCTGAATCACTCTAGATTTGTGTATCAGATTGTCTGACAAAATTTTCGGCCCTATTTATATGATGATTTTGTTGTTATCCTTTTTAATTAGTTTTTAAATTTGTCTACTCCTTTGATTAAATTCTTAAGATGCCTTTTTATTAATCCTGCTGTTTATGGATTTTAATTAGTAGCCATTGCTAATCCTGTTTTATAGAGCTTATGAGTATTTGCAATCTTTGAGGGAAATTTTTACTTATAAACTTTCATTTATTTTTAATATCTACTTCCCTTAAATTAATTTGTAAAACTCTATGAATTGACTTTTAGCAAACTGTTTTAAACTATTAATAAAACTCTTTAAACTTTTATAAACAACAACTCTCTCAACTTATTCTGGCTTACATATTATTTATTTATTAAAACCTTCATCTCCTTTTACAAAACTTATTTTGCAGTGATTTTATTTATTAGCATTTTAATTTTAAAATCTTTATATTATTTATGAAAATTTTTATTTTTAAAAATTGTAAACACTATTAATATATATATATTGTGCCGGATACTCAATCTATTCTGATACAGAGGGCGCCACCAGATCACTAATTATCTAGAAAATTTGTTTACTGTGATCAGAATAGATGATGATGATGGTTTGTGCCGACTAGACTCAGTGAGACACAAGAGATCTTAAATTGTTTAGACAATTGAGACAAAAGCACAAAGACAAACATCAGCCAAATTAAGTTTAAACAAATTCCAAAATTTTATTAAAAGAAAATAAATTATGAAGTATAATTTATTTTATGATGCAATAAATAGGGTTAAATCAGGCATGTACCAGAAATACTAAAGGCAAAGCTATGACAGACTGACTAATCTTCTAACAAATGAATTATAAAGGGAGGAAGCAAATTTTATTCAGCCGAGGATTCATCCAATCATTGGTTCTCACTTTCAGATATTTAAACAATACGCTCTTGAAACAGATAAAAAAAACCAGCGCCAACAAGCTTTTCAAGGTCCAAAAATGGTCAGACCCCGAATGTCCTTATGTCGGTATGAGCTGCACCTATTATTATGTTTAAAATAACGGTGATTGATCCACTTCAAGAACAACCAAAAAATATGATTGAAATGAAGTAAAACAATTAAAACTGGTGAATCCCAGCCAAACGATTGGCGAAAATTACTCTAAAATTAATAATTAAAGGTCTCAATAAGAGACAAGTAAATCATTAGAAAAACAATTACATCTGCCCCAGCAATTAAAGAAAATGAATTACAAATTCTGAGTACATGCTTTGGTAAATTTAAAGCACATGTAAGAAATACAAAAATTAATTTATCGGAGAGTGCACATGAGTATGAAAGTATTAAAAGTGGTAAACACTTTAGCAAAATGAAAGTATCGCTCACCTGTAATTTGAAAAAGGGATAAATTTTATCTTCCTGCTGACAACTTATAAAATTACAAAGAAAAACAATTCTAATTTCCACTTTCAGAGATATAAGAAACAAAATCTCCACCTGCAGAAAATTAGATAATAAAGTCACCAGCCAAAAGATTTTTGGAGGTTTAGCAATAGGGCAAACACAGAGTTTAAAATTAATTATTGAATAATAACATAATTACAGGTAAGCATTCAAAAGGCATGACTGCCAAAGCATTTATAGAAGTTTTACATAAAAATAGAAAACTCACTCATCACTCTCCAATAAACAAAAATTGACAGTAACTTGGAATCTTAAAACTAAGATTCCAAGACACACTACAAAATATTAGAAACACAGCAAATATTAAATATGAGGCTATATAAATTACTTAAGCTTATGAATACTTTTTATGATTAGATTGAGCGAAGATTTAATGAGAATTAATTTACCCTGGGAAGAATAAAAAAGAAAATAGTTACCTTTCAGTAAAAACAATGTTCATGTAGAGTGTGTACTATTATGTTAGTTCATTTTCAGGTCCTTAGACAGTGGCAAGGTAGAGGTAAAGAGGTTCCGGCTTCTTCTAGATGTTTAAGGCATTACTGGAGCAAATTTGGAAGTTAGGGATTCGTCTTTTGTTAGGTTAGCAAGCCATTCTGTTAGTGATAACACATATAATATTTGTCATCTTGTTGCAAGCGAAATGATTTAATAACAGCTAATTTCCTTTAAGAATTTAAATGTCCGAACTGATATAAACTTTCACTTGAGAAACAGCTTGTCTAGTTAAGAATAATGAATTAATTAACTGTCCAAATTTTTGGGGCTATTTATACCTTGCTCCATTTTCCACGAAACACTTTCCTTGTTGTTGAATGCTACACCTGAGGCAGGGAAAATATTAATCTCCAGCTCAATCTAATCTAAGAATTCTACCCTGGGTTTATTAAAACAAAAACAACACAAATCAAATCTCCGCTTCTTATAATGAACTTTAAAATAATTAATATAAAAGCTTAAAAGCTACAGGAATGTAATTAGCAAGATTGCTTGTTTTTAAATCAAATTGATTTAAAGTAAAAACAAGCGGTATAAGAAAACTATTTTAAGAATAAATCGATAAACATTGAAATGATCTGTTTTACATATAAACGCGTGTGTATTTTGATACATGTATTCTTTTTAAATAATAATAAAATTTAAACATTAAATGTTTAGTGAAAATTAAAAACTTAATTTTTTTTTCTTTTTTTTTAATAACACCATTGAATCGGATTTCAATCAGGTTCAATATATATATAAAATTAAATTTACCCCAAATTCAAAACTCAATCAGATTACCCAAGAAAAAATAAAATCAAAAATACAATCAATGGTTTCCCTGCTACAAGCAGATTTCTCAAGTGTAAAGAACTACAAAACAGCACCGTATTTATATTAAACATTACTCACAAATCCATTTATTTTCCATCTAATATTAAAAGAACTTTTAAATAAGTTAATTGTTTCAGAATAATAAATTTTCAATAATAAAGACTGTAGCTTCATCAAAATTAATAGTGTAGCCTGTATCTTTTTCATGGACATACAAAGCAGAACTAAGATATTCATTTCTAACACTACTTTTATGAACCTTTACTCTTTCATTTAAATTCAAACTACTCTGATCTATGTACACCTTCTTACAAAAACAAGGGATAATATGCACTACATCAGAAATAATCTTCCTATTAAAATTTTTCTTTATATTATTTAATAGATAAATCTTATTAAAAATGTATCAAGTTGAATACATTTTAATGCAGTCAATCATAATCCTGTCAGTTATAATATGAATTGAAATAAGCAAACAGTTTACACTTTGTGGCTAATTGTTCTAAATCAACATATATAAAATGCGATAACACGCACAAGCACACAAAGCTACAAACAAATAAAGTATATATTATTTTTATTTTAATATATATATTTAATTAAATGGCTAAGCACTTTCAAGGTTCAAAGCCCTCATATTCATAGCTGTTTTGTAAAAATATAAGAAATTGATTAGAAGCTATGTAAATTTATGCAAATGAAAAATATTGTAAATCATCATATTATGGTGAGACCAGGGCCTCTCTGTCCACTAGGTTATTGCAACACACTTACTTTTACAATAAAGCACTGGTGGACACTGCTTATAGTTCAGTTTTTGCACAGCGCCACACTTCAGCTGGTCACGATTGCCAACCTGGAAATCCAGTAGTGGTTTGCAGAGAGTGACAAGATCTTAAAAGGAAGATAAAAGAAGCTTACTTTATCTCTAGAGATGGTGACACCATAAATAGAAAAGACTTGCTACAAAATATCCAAGAAATGGAATGTGTAATCATTTCATTTGCATAAATTTACATCGCTCCTAATCATTTCTTATATTTTTACAAAACAGCTATGAATATGAGGGCTGTGACCCTTGAAAGCACTTAGTCATTTGATTAAATATATATATATATATATATATATATATATATATATATATAAGTATATTATATATATATATATATATATAATATACTTTTCTTTGTTTGTTTTTAGCTTTGTGTGCTTGTGCATGTTAGTGCATTTTATATAATATGAATTGATTAGAATGACTTGTTATATGGAGAAGCCTTCTCATTCATATTTAATTTAAATGTTGCTATGAATATTTAACAGATTGCTATTAGATCTTTTGTCATTAACACTTTCAGTGTTGACAATATCTCAAGCTTACTTTAACTTGTTTTTGTCATCGTATTCTGAACAGATAAAATTAACATTTTCTAAACAAACAAATTTTATGTGTTTTTCTCATAAATTAAAAAACTAATACATATACCAGATATTTTTATTTTGCTCTTTTATACAAATTTCTATGTTAACTAACTTTTGTAAAATTGTTAGCATTAGATTCATCATAATACAATAGTGGACACCTTAGGTTTTTGCACTGAATTACATATATATTTTAAAGGAGCTGTATTGAACGTAAATGTTTAATCATTTCTGACTTTGGGGAAGTGTCAAGAATACTGCAAATCAATCAAAAACTGATGCTATTACTATATGTTAAAAATTGGTCTCACTATGTATATATATATATATATGTGTGTGTGTGTGTGTGTTTTGTAAATACATGAAGGAAAACACATTTAAACAATACAAATATCAATACCAATCAACAATCTCAATCTGTTATCATGGAAACCTTTTTACAATAACTGTGGATACCCATCTTTATTTATAGTTTAATATGTTTATATAGACACTAAAGATTACAACTTGACTAAAGAAAGCGGTTCAAAAAAGTTAAAAATAAAATTCATTAAACAGGCAATTATAACCTGTTCTAAAAAGCATATGATTAGTCAATTATAATTTCAAACTGTACTGAAATTATGTATTACTTTGATAATAAAGCTAATTAATGCTCAAAGTTAAGTATGTTTATAAATATAAATACAAGAAAGCAATCCATATCTAAATAATACCAATATCAATAACAATGGATTTTTAGTTTGATAAAGAATAGAAATTAAGAAATCGTGTCCATGTAAACAAAGATAATTTAACCTTTTGATGTTATCAATAAACTATCAATTATTATTAATTGATAACCTTCCTAAAGCTAAACAAGTTTTCTTCATTACCTTATAATTTTCTTGGAGTTTACTGAAGTAAAAAGAAGTTCAAAGAGGATTCTCTTTCACTTCAAATCCAAATCCTTATATAAACATATACACAAAAGTGAATCAATTTTGTCAATACTAAATACATCAACATATAAAATATGCTGGGACATTTTTATTTGATATTTCTTGAAAGTCCTTTAGCTATAATTCTTGTCCTCCATTCTGTTTTTAAGGTGTTTGTTTCAAATAACATCCACACCTTCCATGTATCTATATTTACTAGCATTGTCTTTTGCTTTTCCATTACTTTTGTTAATCACATTGTTTTTACTTCTTTAATAAGTAATTCACCAGTCATGATAATCTATCTGGATTGTGAGAGACAAACCATTTTCAGACCACATATTTTTTATCATATCACTTCTACTTTTATAAAAGGGTTGTTTAATTATATAGTCTTCACTGAGATAAAACTCTTATCTAAATTCAGTTTCAACCCAACTTATTAGTGGATATACTGCCTTCAGCCAAGATCACAGCTAAGTATTGTTATTTTAATAAGTTTGTTCCTCTCATTGCTTTCTTAATTATTGAGGATTGAACTAAAACAAAAAGGTAAAGGATGAAAATGTGGTCACACAAACATTAATAATATTGCCTCAATTAGTATGAAGACAATGGCTAGTATTAGGGACTCATGATATTTCTTTATTAAGCTATATAATAAAAAAGTCCATATGCCAAATAAGCTGAAAGCAAATTTATTTATAATTTTTAATAGTTCAGACAATATTATTATTAAGTAGCATGATTAAAGTTTATAGTGCCTGTTATTAAATAGTACTTTGTTAACATTAATCTAAATCTGAAATTTATTTATAAAAATGTATGAGAAAAATCCCATTAAAATATTAATGTTCAAATCTAAAATGCCATGAAATTCTAATTTAATATATATACGCATGTGTAAAAGGGAACATATATCTTGGCCTTGTTGTGAATACATTTAACTGCTGTTTATGTTAGATTTATATAAGACATTTTGATTGGATTCCACCAATCATTTTTTGAAAAAAATTTTAAAATATATGTTTACAATCCTTTACACCCTGCACATATTGGGGTGGTTGGTAGAGCATCCATTTTGGTATCAGGAGAACACATGATCGATTCTGGTGCTCGTAATCCTGGCACTCAAACTTCTTTATAAACTCCTTAGGAATAAAGCCATATGTGTGTTGGTGGGGATTACATCATTTACCTATAATAAGAGAGGATTTGAATCTAGATTTTCAAGCTTTCTTTTGTTATCTACTCCATCTTATACAACTGACACACATGACTACATACATGCAAAAAAGATAAATGATTTCCAATATATGTAATTCATGCTAAACTAGCACTCATAAGTTGGTCCAGATCATCATCTCCCACACATATATATATAATCAGTACTCAAACTTTAATAGAAAGGCTTCAATCCTATTCAACTCTTTAACCATCCATGTCATTGAAAATCTGATAATGACATATTCAAAGCATTTGTTTGCCAATTTTTCTGCATGTCCATTAAAGTTGAGGATTTGCTACCTTAATATATAAACTGAGCACTGATTATACATATATAAATTTTAACGGTAAATACAATATTATAGTTTAAATTCTTTTGTAGCGCTTTCGATTACATGGTAATCCTCATCAGCTTTAACTGAATTTCAAATTTTTTAAACTTAATGTTACGTAAATTTCCATAAGTTGTGTATGGCCGTATTTGCAACTTGCCTATTAATAACACCATTCTCATATTTATCAATTAATATTGCCTCTTTAATGTTTCTTTTTTTATGATTTTTTTCTTCCATTAATATTTTTATTTCATGACCATTAAATGTAAACTTATAATTAAAAGTTTTTTCATGGTCAAAAAATACTGAAGCTGTATTAAATTGACTATTTACATTATTTTTAATTCGATTATATAATAATTGATGCTCCTTCAATCTTTTTTTCACAGAACATCCACATGAAATTTGATAAATTATATTACTTCTTTGCAATTTAGGAATTATATTCTTAGAAATATTATATTTTTCTTTAAATATTTTCTTAATTTAGATTGCATGATATTTATATTCGGCATAGATATCCATTTTTTATTATCTAAAATAACACTGCAAACACTTTTCTTATTATTAAATGAATTTACTGTATGCAAGATTTGGTTTTTATCATAACCAACCTTTAAAAGTTCATTAGAAAAGAATTCAATATTTAAAATTTTATCACTCTTATATTTACATAATTTATCATTGCGATGCAAAAATGAATTCAGTTAAAGCTGATGGGGTAGCTATGTAATCGAAAGCGCTACAAAAAAATTTAAACTATAATATTGTATTTACCGTTAAATTTTTTTTTTATATATATATAATATTTTATAATGGGTACTGTATTTTACATATATATATATGTGTGTGTGTGCGTTGGAGATGGTGATCTGGACCAATTGATAAGTGCTGGTTTAGCATGAAATACATATATTTGAGATCATTTATCTTTTTCACGTGTATATGGTTATGTGTGTCGGTTGTAAAAGATGGAGTGGATGACTAAAGGAAGCTTGAAAATCCGGTTCAAATCATCTCTTATTACATCTAGCTTAGAAGAATATATAATATACTTATATTTAAATATTATATATTCGGCTTATATTCTATCCATCTCTCTTCGGCATATTTAAATAGGCCAAAGATCCTGCATACGAGGGGTCAGAAGACTTATGGTCAACAGGGGTATGACAGCAAAATTGGAAAACAGAGGTTTTGAACATGCTATCATCAGATTTTCAATAATATGAATGGATGAAGAGATGGAGAGTGGAGAGGATTGAAACCTGTCCATTAAAGTTTGAAAATTTGCTATCTTAATATAAACTAAGCACAGATTATATATATATATATATGTGTGTGTGTATGTGGAATATGATGATCTGGACCAACTGATGAAGGCTGGTTCAGCATAAAATATGTATATCGGAGATCATTTATCTTTTTCCCATGTGTCGGTTGTATAAGATGGAGTGGATGAATAAAGGAAGCTTGAAAATCTGGATTCAAACCCCCTCTTATTACATTTAGTTTAGAAGTATATATAATATCCTTGTATTTAAATATCCTTTAACTGTACAAATCTTCACTTTAATATTTATGCTATTGCATTCAATAAAATTGTATAAAAAAATTTAAAGTGTAAATAGAATGTATTAAAATTAAATATTTATTTGCTCTTGTTATTAGCATCATTAGAAATAGTTTTTTTTATATGTCATTGAATGCATATTTGTGTATGTGTATGCGTGTTTATTACGTTATTGAAATAAGAGAGTTTTTTTAAGTATGGCATATTAAAAAAAATATATAATAAATGGAAAAATGAATAAGATTTTTTATTTAAACTTAATTCGATAATAAATGTTTACTTATACATGTAATTAAATTATCATTATTCTTTCATTTTTTTTCCGCTATTTTATTTTTCTAAAGTTGTTTTTTGTCATTTACCTTAGTCCAAGACAAAGTGATTATTATAAGCCTCTTATAAATTAATTAAGCCTTGAGTCATTTGTCTGCTTTAATAATAACAAAGGATTGTGAATTTGGACGATCATGTCCAAAAAATAGAAGGAATCTTTTATTTTTTTTAATTTTCATTATTTTGAAGATGCCTCCGTAATTTTTTTTAAAAGTAATAATAAGTCTCGGATCACAGCAAGTTCTACAGAGCGAATGCTTTGCAACAGTGTAAAAAGAATATAGCTATGTATAGATAAACATGTTCAATTGTATCTAATAAATTTTAATTTATTTTAATAAAAAAAAAAACTATTTTTATTTCTAAGTGACTATTGCTACAACTGCCGCTAAGATCTATTTGTTTCATCATTACAATCACTACTGGTTAACTGTAGCATAATATATCCATATATAATAAATAAATATATGGATTTGACAATACGTGAAGAACTTTGGAAAAATATTATCGCCAATTACTGCGCACTGGATTCACAAAGCGTAAGAAAACCACTCTAGATAATTTAGTGTGTAAAGTATTCTTATTTAATAGACAATATTTATTTATTCTAATATATATGTGTGTGTTAGAATGAACGCATATAAAGAAAGCTGGTGTTTTCTAAAAATAATTATAAAATAAATAATCAATTGAATTAATCTTTAAGAAATATGTAAATAAATAATTAGTAGCATAGTTTGTTTACATATTTAGTTGTTCATTTGTGCGGGCAAAATTAATTTTGAAAAAAAAAAAGGGTTATATAATTCTCCTTGAGAAAAAATTTTGAAAAAAAAAGTGTTATATAATTCTCCTTGTGCATTAATGAGACGATATAAATGGGCTTTATTAAATAATAAGACATTATTGAGTATATTTTAACATGAAATGGATAAATTGTTTGTTGATGGAAATGGTGTACTTTTTCAAAAGACACTTGAAAAGAATATTTGTCTATTCTATGTAACTCAAAGACTGGAGACTTACGTAGGTTTGTTTATCCATTTAAATAATTTGCAGATAGGACTGAAGATCGAGTTATAATAAAACTTAAATAAAAATATGGGTTAATAAATTTATTTACATTAAATTTACATAGGTCTAGATATCAACAATGAATATAGGGTCGTTTAGATGTACAACAGTATTGAACTACATCAAAATTTGTAAGTTAACTATATTAACATCATATATTTGTAGCTATGCTTCAAGACTTATACAAATAAGTAAAAATCAAGATGATCTGTATAAAGTCATGAGATCTGTTTATTACCTATATAGTTACTCTTGTAAACTTTATATACATCTAGATTATGTTGGTATCACATTCTCTAGAGTGCACTTGAATAGGAAGTAGAAAATATTTATACTCTTAATACACATTATAATTAGCTGCACTATCTTACATTAATATCCTTTGAGGAAATATAATAGGAAAGCATCCTATTATTGTTAACAATGTTTTAATGGGAAGGTTGATTCTCTTATATGTAGGCTTTATAACTATTTGTGATATTTGATTCACTGAATACTTTTCTATCAAAATACATTGTTCCATCAAATAAAATAATATACATAAAGTAAAAAATCTATAGTTGATATTTAAATATAATGCAAGCTTTCTTTTTATTAAATTATTAAAAATATGTTATTTAAATTCTTTGGTCATTATTTTCTCTCCATATTAAAATTAAGATAAGTTTTAAAGCTTAAGTATTTTGGGGGAAAAGATATGAAGCTAGCCTATGTTATTAGCTTTGAAAGTTCAATTCATTTTTAAAATGTAAAGTTAATCAAAACAGTGAGAACATTCAATTTGATATTTGTTATACTAAAATAAAATGAGTATAAAAAATATTCTACTTGAAAATTTTTTGAACATTTAGATGTTCATCTTTTAAAGGTAAAATTGACTTCTACAATGTAATGTATAACAAAAATATATAATGAAAATAAGAGTCATAGATCCAATTCATAAATCACATGGCCCTATCTCTTAAGCTTGTAAGTTATAAACAGTGAGGATTGCCAATTCCTCTACAAGCTTTATGATAAATGCTTAGCCAGAGCCAGCACTTAAAATATCTCTGTCAGGAACCCCTCCTCAAACCCCTGACCATGGTTTTGTGCTTCTAAAAGATATTAAAATTGCACAATATATTATCTCTCCATTGAAGGCACATTCCATATATGGAGTCACATTTACATATATGTGCATATGATGGTGATTATTAAATGCACTCAAAAATGAAAGTATAATGTAAGAATTGTAAACATGAAAAAATTAAAATGTGCTGTGATCATTATATATTAATTTTTAAAAAAAAAACTTTTTGTGTGTTTGAATGCCTTACTAGTAATTAAAATAAAAAAATAATTAAAAACTGTAAGTTAATAATTAAATATTGCTAAAACAATCGCATAATTAACTATATTAAACCATCAACAATTATATAAAAAACTATATAATGCATTGGGAAACATAAAATAAATTTTCTGACCTCTTTATAAAAAACAAAACATTTTTGTCTTATCAAATATTTTTAATAAGTTTTATTTAACTGCTTTTATTTAAGTCACAGTGTCTGTCTGTCTGTCTGTTTGTTTATAAACACTTTTATTTTTAGAATGAAATTTTAAATTTAAAGTTTAATATATATAGATATAATAGAATTTATTGAAATTTACAATTTTTGATATAAATCATTGGCAATTTAATATGATACTAAAATGTTTTAGGTAGTTTATTTATTTCCTTAAAGCCAGAGCAGTGTGTGACTTAAAATTTGAAATATGTTGATAACAAATTTAAAATACACTTGGGTCTCATTTTATGTGGATTATTTTAATGCAATTTTGAAGTTATGCGATTCATATTTCTTCTTAATATCCTTCATATTTCACTATATTTATTAGATGTCAAGAAATTTAAATTATTAATAACTTATTTTGATTTGAAATACTTTTTTTTTTCAAAAATATAACATTATATTAGCAGCTAATGTGAATATGGCCTGAATCTGTATTTAGAATCTTAGCTTCTATGTAAATAACCTATTTATATTAATGAGTAAATACTAATAATAGATTTATATTTACATATATTTTCTATTTCCTCATGCCAGCTGTTTGATAGTGTTGATATTAATCAAAAACACATACATATTATGATTTCAGGCCGGGCCTGTGATTCTATCTATATAAATATCAGCTTTTTTAGTTTTTTGTAATAGGAAATTAGAGGAACTAATAGTAAATAACATTACTAGTAAAAAAAATTAGAAATTTATATTAAATTTTAAAATGATACCTGAATAATTGATGTTTTTGGACAGTAATTAATCATAAAATTGTTTGTTTTTGTTTGTGTGTATCTGTCAAAAGTTACGGGAATTTTTTAATCGAAAATAAGACGCAATTACAATTTTTTTTTTCAATTTACACAAAATTGCTACATTCATGCTAAATTTATAAATGATATTTGACTAATTTGCTTTTTTTTTTGTTTTGGACAGTAATTAATCAGAAAGTGAATTCTTTTTGTTAGTGTGTATATATAAAAAGTACCATTCTTTAAATACTACATTTCAAAATGATACCTGAATATGTTGTATTTTTTGGGACAGTAATGAATCAGAAAGTGGATTGTTTTTGTTAGTATGTAGATATCAAAAGCCGTAATATTATTTAAATACTAAATTTAAAAATGATACCTGCAAATAACTTTTTTTTGGATATTGACAGTAATTAATCAGAAAGTGGGTTTTCTTTTCTTTGTGTATATATATAAAAAGTTATGGTCTTTTTTCAATCGAAAATAATACACAATTCTACATTATTCAATTTACCCACAACATTAAAAAAATTCAGACTACAATTTTAAAATGATACCCAACTAATTTGCTTTTTTTTGGGGGGACAGTAATTAATCAGTAAGTGTTTTTTTGGTAGTGTGTTAATCTAAAAAGGACCGTCATTGAAGGACTCAATTAAAAAATGATACCCAACTAATTTGCTTTCTTTATTTTTGAACAGTAATGAATCAGAAAGTAGATTCTTTTTGTTAGTGTGTCTACATAAAAAGGTACCATTATTTAAATACTAAATTTAAAAATGATAGCCAACTAATTTGCATTTCTTTTGGACAGTAATTAATCAGAAAGTGGTTTTTTTGTAAATATTGTGTGTATATAAAAAGTACTGTAATTCAAATACTACATTTAAAGATCAAACTCTAATTTACTTTTTTTTTTTGGACAGTAATTAATCAGAAGCTGAGTTGTTTTTGTTAGTGTGTAGATATAAAAACTAATCTTATTTAAATAGTAAATGTAAAAAAATAATACCCGACTATTTTTTTTTTGGGACAAGTAATTACTAATAATCAGACCCTGGGTTGTTTTTTTTTTTGTGCATATAGATATAAAAAGTAACTTGTCATGAACAAATTCTCATGAAAATGGTACTTTTTATGTGATCCTCGAAATACTGCCATTCCATACCATTAAGAGCAATTTTTGAGAGTTACCTATTCATGATGGAACCTTGAGGACATTGTTAATAAAGTTACAACATAACAGTAGGTTAGAGCACTTGAAAAAAAATACCTTTGTAATGAAATTTTAAATAATTATGATAGGCTAAAATCCACACACTCTTACACCAAAGTATAGAGAAAATAGACATTCTAGCATTACGATAAAGTTAATAACACAACCAACTATGGCCCAATAAAGGCATTTGTCTGTGCTTTTAGCATAAAAAAAATCCAGACTGGTGTGGACTCTTTCTGTGTTTTACCATAAAAAGAAGCCTCTTAGGTTGGGTGTAGGCCACTGAAATGGTATATTTCTAGGAGTTGACCTAAAAATAGCATCATCATGTGGATGATCCCCCAGGGAATAGAAAACAACCAAATATTGCATTAAATATTCAAATTTTTAAACTTTTAAAATGTATTTTGTTAGATATAACAAAAATAAATAATCTTTTAGATTTTTAAAATAAAAAACGAAGATTTTATTGATTTTGTAAACTGAAAAATAATCTTTCTAATGATAATGTATAATCTTTTTGTATTGATTGTGATCTCATTTTTTAAATATAAAAACAGAAAACCATTAACACAGTACAAGACTGAAAGTGGCCTAGTTGAACATCATGAATCTGATTTCTTACCAGTTAACAAACAAATGCATATTGACAAATAGCAGTAATGATTAAAATATGTATGAAAAATGTAAAATTAAATACTATAATTAATAAAAAAAAGTAAAAAAGTTTGTTTTGTATTATTTTTTTTCAAATATTTGAAATTTTTTATTAGTCACACTTTATTTGCTTATTTTTTTAATGCAAGTTTTAAAGAAATGTTTCCTTGTTGCTTTGCTTTTATGTGAATTCTGAAAATTACAGAACCTATCCCTCATTTTTCAAGGTAAGTTAAGTCTATTTTTGTGCAATTTTTTTTAATGTGGGTTTTCTGGGGAACCTATCTACCGCATAAAATGAGACCCAGATGTAGGTTGTTATAAAATTAAAAAAAAGTTTCCAATAATGCCCACAAGAAGACAGTATATTTATACTTTGTTAGTGGAGCAGATTATGGGAAAACTTAAGGTGGAGAATGGAAAGGGAAAGTAAAGTGGCTAACATGTTTCTCTGGGCATAGTTGTTGAGATATTCCTGACTTCATTTAAGAAGTTACAGTGTATCACATCACATCACATGGTTTGTTTCAATTAAATGCTTTTATAAAAGTTAGAATTTTAGAATCAAGCTTTAATATATTAGTATTCAAAATAATTTGTTCAAATTTTGTACATTTCTTATAACTCACTGACAATGCAATGTGACACTAGAACATTTTAGATAACTTACTTAGTTTCTTAATTACAGAGCAGTGTGAAGGTGACTAGAACTATGTTATAAGATGGTCGATTTAATACTTTACTTTTCCCCTTAAAGGTATTGTAGCATCATTAAAATTTGTTATAAAATGAAATCTTTGATTATAATCTTAATGTTAAAAACTAAATAATAATAATAAATAAAAAATATTTATAATGAATGCTTTTATTTACTATGGGAACTACAAACTATGAAAATAATTATTTCTTCAACCACAATTGGGTTTTTATATTTAACTTGAAATAAGTGTGGGAGGTGCAGAAATTAATTAAGTTAATCTCTAACAAGACATTAACTTAATTACTTTTTAAACACCTATGCTTTTATTTCAAGTTAAATATAAAAACCCAATGGTTGAAAAAAAATTTTTTTTATTGGTTTTAGTTTACATAGTAAATAAAAAGCATTCATTATAAATATTTTTAACAATTATTTGACTATTTACCCAGTTTTAATGCAAAACCACTAAATATTCAATTTTTGTCTTAGTTTTTGTATGCATACATATATACTACAATTAGTAACACTTATATTGTACTTTAGCCTTCACATCTAATGGGTTATATATGTTCCATAAGATACTGAAACATTAAATTTGTAAAATAATGTGATAAATAAATGTTTTCATTGGTGAAATATGAACAAGTAAGATTATAAAATATAATTAATAATATCAATTTAATAATTTTGTTTTTTTTTTCTTTTAAAAATTACTGTTTTGTCCAGATGGCACCCATGCATCCTAAAAATGTTGAAGGAAATGTCACAATTGTTATGAGAAAAAAATGGGGAAAAATTTTAATAATGTTCTTCTTGTAATATTATTTGGTGTTTAGAATGTTTTCAAACATATAATCTTGTTGCTTCCTATAGATGAGTACATTATATGCTTACTGGGACACATCTGAAATCCAAAAAGTTTAAAGTTGTGTTGATATATATATATATATATATATATATATATATATATATATATATATATATATATATATATATATATATATATATATATATATATAAACTGAAAAATATAAAATTCATGAACAAAATAGGTGTGAAAAAGTTAGAAAGTCAGGATCTTCCAAATATCTAAAAAGATCATTTTAATTCTTAACTAAATATTAAATTAACAAATCTTTAAAATTATAAAGCATATGTAATCATATTAATTTTAATTTTTGAGGGGGAAAACATTTTATATTTGAACTTTTTTTAAATTAATTTTTAGAAATAACTGTTTAGAAGAAATTGAAAATAATACAAACTTCATCACATACACATAATAAAAATAGCTATACAAACAAAAAGACAGAATCATGTAAAGTTAATAGTGATTTTTTGCTACCTACAGTAGATATATAAATAGCAAATAATGTTCTGAAATAACTGATATAAAATGTTAATATTTATTTATTTTCATAAATTTAAGTTATTGTATTTCCAAAAAAAAAAAAAATAATTCAAGCAATACTCAGCAAGATTCTAGTCTGAAAAACATGCTAATAAAAAAAGCATAACATTCATTGAAACTTTTAATAGGAAATATTGATAATGATTGGTTAATCATTATCCTACAGATAAATTACAGTAGAATTAACACTAAGGGAATTATTAATTTGTATTCATAAAACTTTAAGCATAAACATTCAACATATTAATAATAGTTGTGTGTAAGATGGGACCAGCTATAATAACTGATACTATTAAATATAAAACTTATGGGAAATAAGCTACATAATATTCATGAAAAACATTCTGATGTGTACATGCAGCCACCAAACATGGATCAATAATTGTGACTTATTGGTAAATTAATTTTCTCATTTTACAAATTTCCAATACTTTATTATCAATGAATTTTGTTATAAAAGATGTGATAGTTTCAGTCTGCTTAACATAGTTTGATTTATTGAGTTTGTGGTGGAGTTTCTTTTTCTGCCAACTATTTGGAATTTATCTGTAAAAGATAAAACTTGTGAGGTCAAAAAGAGAAAAAAAAACAGAGGAAAAAAGGAAAATAAAATTAATGCCACTTTTAATATCTGATTAACACTTTTTCATATTTCTAAATAGTATTTATTGTAAATGTAATTTATAAAAGTTTTAAATTTTAATTTCAAAAACTTCAAATTCAACGCACATAGCAGCTTTATGTTATTAAGTTGTCAAATATTTAATAAAATCAAAAAAGAAATAATTTACCATGAGAATTCTTAAATTTCTAAAAGAAAAAAAAATCACATTTTTATTTTACTAATAGGTTGAAACATTCGATCTTTTTAACCAAACAGACACACAAATGAATATTAGAATTATTTTTTACAATTTCTTTTACTTTTCTTTGTTAAAAATAATTATGTCAAGATACATTATTTATCATTCTAATCCAGCTTTAAACTGCAGCCAATTTTTTCTTTCTAATTCCCAAAAAATAAACACATAAGTTAATTAAAAAATAATATTGAATTTTTATTATAAATAACATAATGGATTGCAATTATTAATTCCTATTAAAAAACTGTAAATGAAAATTTAACTTATTGATAATTAATTAAGTCATTTTCTTATTTTGTATAAATATGCGTGAAGTGAATTTATATATTATTACATTGTATTCCATTGTTTAACATTACTTTTCATTTTAATACTAATTTAATAGATTTTTATTAATCTTCTTTCATTTTATGTTATAAATGACATGTAATTTTTAACATACTAAATAGAGATGCATATTGTGTTTTACAAGTTTAAATCAATAAATAAAATAATACATTAATTATTCAATAAATACAGGACTAGATCTATGTTTAGCATAGATGACAATAAGTTCAGGGGATGCCATATAAAGAAAGGATAAAATATATAAATAAAATTCACAAATTTAGGTGTGAAAAAACAAGCCAATACACATGTTAAGCAAAACATTTTGTTTTATTTTCCAAGGAAAATGATTATTCTGTTACCAGTTTTGTAGCATATGAATTTGCAATTGTAATCCATTAGGAAATAATTCAAAATAAATTACTAAATTTTATTATAATTTCATGTGATTTCATTTAGGAACTTTTTTTGGTCTTTTGGTTAGCTTTGAGTAAAAGGGCATTGTTGAGACTTAAATCAAACCTGAGAATATTTAAATTCAGGATTATTTTATAAATTGCATAATTTATGCTGTCTGGAGCATCATAAATCATAGGTCTTTTTTCCAAACAAATTGACAGAATTTTTTAAGTAAGTCTTCAATCTAGTCCTATAACTAAATAAAAGCAAAATTTATTTACAATATTATGTGGGCATAAATTTGACTCATACTTTCTAGACTTAAACAATGGTTGATTATACTTCTTATCATTTTTTATTCATGGTATGGTTATATACACTGATGTATATTCATTAATAGCACTTTCTATTCATTTATATAATTTGCTTTTTACTCATTGTGCTCAATCATGTTTATTGTACATATGACTTCTTTTTATTGTATATTTTTTATGTAATTTTATAGAAAATTTATATAATGATAACAATTATATTATGAAAAAAATTAAAAGATGGATTAAAATATAAAATTTGCAACATCAAATAGAAAAACACATACATGTATTATATCAAATTATTTTAAATACAAAAAAAAAAAATAAGTTAATAGCTTTAGAATAATAAATTTTCAATAATAAAGATATTTAAATACATCTCTTAAATTCATTCTTTTCATAGAAAACAACATTTGAGTGTCCAAACATAATCTTCTGCCTTGTATTTCTTTCACAGATATTTAGTGTGTAACTAAAATATTTTTTCTATTTTTATGAATACTCATTTTTTTTATTTAAGCTCTATTTACTTTGACCTATATATAATTCTTAAAAAGCAAAGAATAACATAAAAAAAACTCCAGAAATACCATATCTATCAACTTTCTCTTTTATATTATTCAATAAATTATTTAAAACAACAACACCCTTCTGCTATCCTGGTCTTTTATTTATGAATATTTTATAATTCTTTTCATATAAGACAATTTACAAAGCAAAGAAGTAAATTCATATTTTTTATTTATTTAATATTTTTAGAGTTATTTTTACAGAAACAAAATTCAAATTAAAAAAAAACATGTTTAATAATGGATTTACCAGAATAGTAAGTACTAAAATAATCTTTATAAAATAATTTTTTGAAACAAAGTTATCTTTTTAATACTATTCAATTTCCCATTTTTATAACAAAAACTTTGACATATAAATTTTACCTCTCTCAAATAATTAAAATCTTTTCTTTTATTTAAATTAAATTTACTCTTCATATATTCAATTCTAAGGCAGTATGTAATTTGCTTATACTTGAGATGGAGTGGAAGATGAATAGACTGAAAAATTCTGAATTCAAATCCCTCTTATATTAAAAAAAATTAAACATCACATGATCACTATCTCTTATACTAGCACATAATTGTTATTAAACAAGGCAAAACTCTCCATAGACTAGTGCCATTCATTGATTACTCTGGTTGGGACATGGTGGCACTACTGTATGGAGAGTTTTTGCCTTGTTTAAATATATATACCTAGTAAAATTCTCTTTTCTTAAAAAAACTACTTAAATAAACTTCTGAAATTTACAAATAAATTATTATTCTTAGATATTTTTTTTATTTTTTAAGAGTATGTAATTCTTTGGAAAATCATTAAATTTTACATTTTTTAAAGCAAATAAAATTTCCATCTTACAGAGTCTATGATATCACTTAATTTATTTAATATTTTAATCTTTCTACTATAACTTTAAAAAATATTATTAATCCCCATATATATAATATAAAAATATAAAGCACACAGCATACATTATGTATATATTAGAGAAAATTTGAATCCAGTCTTCAAGATCCTTTTTTTCATCAACTGCATCTTAGCAATCCGTGTTAATAAAGGTTTAATGGAGAGTGACACATTCTTAAAGCTTACTATAAAATAAACCAACATTTATTGTTAGTGCTAGAAATGGAGAATGATCTTATTTAAAAGCCATATTTTAAAATCAATTTATTACTTATAAGGGAAGAACCTTTATAAGTAATGTGCTGATTTAAAACTCTAGCTTGCAAATAATATCACATTTTATTTCCAATAATGTCAACAGATACTCGTTTGTTTAATAGTGAGATTTAAAAATAAGTCGTCACCAATTCTTTCAAAACATTTATTGATATGGAATAATATTCTCATAGTATATGAATAAAAGGATAGTTTTCTTCCATCTAATTAACACACACACACACACACACACATATATATATATATATATATATATATATATATATAGCCCTTATATATATATATATATATATATATATATATATAAGGGCTATATTATTTAATAATTACATGTATAAAGGAGTTTATTTAAACCAGTTACCATTCCTAATAATAACTAAATAAAATATGTATGTAATAATTTCTTTCCAATCATATATACCATACATTTTTAATACTAAAATATAAAATGAAATGTTATTCAAACAATATTTAGTCAGTAATTGATCATATATATATATATATATATATATAAAATACATATTTTGCGGGTTCATCCGTGTTAAAAACTTTTAATATCAATACACTGACGTTTCGACTTGGTCACACAAGCCATCCACTCTGTGGATGGCTTGTGTGACCAAGTCGAAACGTCAGTGTATTAATATTAAAAGTTTTTAACACGGATGAACCCGCAAAATATGTATTTTATATATTTAACCCGTGCAAATCTTCGTTTTAACATATATATATATATATATCAAAATTACCCCAAATCCAAAACTCAACCAGACTACTCAAGAAAATAAAATCTAAAACTCTACAATGATTTCACTGATAAAAGCAGACTTCGCCCATAATTCCATTTACTTCCCATGCACTCTTAATATTAAAAGAACTTTTAAATAATTTAATTGCTTCAGAATCATAAATGTTTAATAATAAAGGTTTTTTTAATTATTCTTTTTATTTATTTTCTCACAAAAAAGACAACCTTAGCTTCACCAAAATTAATAGTGTGGTCTGTATCTTTTTCATGGACATACAAAGCAGAACTAAGATATTTATTTCTAACCCTACTTTTATATACTTTTATTCTTTCATTTAAATTCAAACTACTCTGACCTATATATATATATATATATATATATATATATATATATATATATATATATATATATATATATATATATATATATATATAATATATAATATAAAACCTTCTTACAAAAACAAGAGATAATCTACACTACTCCAGAAATACTATTTCTATCAAAAATTTCCTTTGTATTATTTAATAAATTATTCAAAGTAATAATCTTTTTCCAAGTAATTTTTTTATTTCCAAACAAATTACTATTTTTACATACAATCTTATAAAAAGACAATTTAAATGGCAAAGAAATAAAGTTATATTTTTCTTTATTCTTTAGATTTACAAATATTATTACTATTAAATAAAATACTTTTAATTAATTTATCAGAGTAGCCAACAACTCAAATAATCTTTATAAAATTGGTCTTTTTGAAACAAAGATACCCCATTAGAATTATTTAATCTTTTATTTCTATAACAATAATTTCTTAAAGCAGCTACTTTATGAGATACAGATTGATAGCTATCAAGTTTAATTATAAACCATAACTCTTTACTCTTAACATAATAAGCAATTTTTATAAGATTAAGAAAGGGTGGACAATAGGTTATATTATTTCTTCCTTAGTTTGTTCAGTTTATATTAATTATTTGGAAGAAATTATTATTAAAAAGAATTGTTTATATTTAAAGGTTTAATTGTTTTGATTCTTCTATAAAATATGTGGTAGAAGAAGAGGGTTAGATTTTGTTAAATTAAAATTTTTAGACCTATCGGTGCTTAGAAAGTAAAGACTAATTGCTTATTATGTAATATTTATATTAAAAGTAAAGGGTTAATAGAAAATGGGAAGTAAATAGAATTGTGAGTAATGTTTAATTTAAATGTTGTTTTGTAGTTCTGTACAGTTGTGAAGTCTGTTTGTCAAACCATTGATAGTGTTTTAAAGTTTATTTTCTTGGCTATTCCAGTTGAGTTTTGGATTTGGGATAATTTTGATTTTTTATTGACTAGTTTAGGTTTATGCTTTTAATATATATATATATATATATTAAAAGCATAAACACACACACATACATATATATATATATATATATATATATGTGTGTGTGTGTGTGTGTGTGTAAATGACAAAAAACATTGCACTATTCCAAATCTAAATATCAAAAACAAAAAAATAAACTAATTAATATAAATAAATAGCACCAATTTCAGAATTTAAAAAACTAACCAAAATGAAAAAAAATTCTAATAGTTTTACTTCCAAAGCACAATACTTAATTATAAAATAGCACAAAACAAATACTATTAATTATGGTAGTGTATGAAAGAATTATTTGGTAGATATATTAATAATTGATTGTAGTGCAAAAGAATAAAGTAAAAGAATTATTAAATAAATTTAAGTTTTTATTTTTCTAAAATATGTTTTAGAAAAAGGGCAATTAGATTTTGTTCAAACAAATTTTTAGATTTATTATTGATAAGAAATTTTAAAAATAATTGTTTATACAGTTAATAGATTTAAGACTTATCTTTCATAAAATTGTTTATGTTATAGAAATGAAAAATTAAATAGTACTAAAAAAATAGCTTTGTTTTATAAAGATTATCTTAGTATCATCAATGCCGACAAATTCATTAAAGATTTTTACTTTAATAGAAATTTTAGTATAGATAATAATTTTAAAAATGTTAAATAAATGAAAGTTATGTTTGCCTTTTAAATTGTCTTCTTATAAGATTTTATGACAGAATTATATGTTTGGAAATAAGAGAATGACATAAAGGAAGGGTATTTCTCTAAATAATCTACTGAATAATACAAAAAAAAAAGTTGATAAAAAAGCCACTTCTGGGATATTTTATACTATTTCTTATTTTTGAGAGAAATATCCATAGATAAAAATAGTAGAGTTTAAATAAAAGAATGAAAGTTCATAAAAGTAGACAACATCATAGTTCTATATTATTTATTATGAAATAAATACTGGTCATAAGATTATGTTTGAGCAGGCTAAGGTTATCTTCTATGAAGAGAATGAAATAAAGAGATGAATTAAATATTTTTTATTGGTGATAATTTATTATTATAAAGCTATTAATATATTTTAAATATTTTTTGTACTAAAGCCATTGATTGTGAATGTTTTAAATTTTGAATAGTTTTTAAATATCTCAAGTTTGATATGGTGTTTATTATACTAGCTAGTTTAACTTGTCATTTTTGATAGTTTATATATATATATATATATTATAACCTTTCTATATATATAAATATAAAAGGGCACAATATATATATATATTTGAAAATACAATAATTAAAAGGTTATAAAAATTATATGTATAACCGTAACTTAAAAGTGTTTTCAACTACCTTGTAGCTTTGTCAACTATCACTTTTAAAATGTCAGCTTTCCCATAACTCCATGTCAACTTTCCCATAACTCTGTGATCTTAATGTTTGCTGCTTGCCTATTAATTAAATTCTTTTTGTGTTTATATATTAACATCACCTCTTTAATTTTTCTTTTATTATTATTTTTTTCAGTTTCCAATATTTTTACGTTATTATAATCAAAACCATATATACATGATTTTTTATGGTCATAAAAAACAGAAACTGATAAATTATCCCTATTTTAAAATTTTGTTTTGTATTTTGAACCCTTTTAAATAACAATAAGTGCTCTTTTGTTCTTTTTTCCAATGTGCACCTCGATTCACCTATATATTTATCACCACACCTACATGTCCATTTGTAAATGATACAATTTTTATTTGTGAATAAAATTTTATCTTCTGAATTGTTTATTAATTTATTTAATGTAGGTGGTGCATAAAATGCAATATCACATATTCCTTTATAATTTTTCTTAATGAAACTTGCCTATTGATTTGAAATATATGGTATTGATATCCAAAGTTTTTTACCAGAAAAATTAACATTATTATTAATATTTTTATATTTGGAAATAAAATTTTTAACTGTATAATAAACAGACTCATAATTGTATCCAACGTTTAACAACTCATTACAATAAATTTCTATATTATTCATTTTATCTGATGCATATTTACAAAGGTTATCATTTCTAAATAAAAAGGATTTCAAACCTGCCATTTTATGTGACATTGGCACTTTTGATTTATATGGAATATATCCTCTCTTTGCTATTGGTTTAAGAGCCATATAGTAATCCAGTTTATCCTTATTTCTAGTAATCTGAAGATCTAAAAATTGAACACTCATTGAATTTTCATCTGTTTTAATCCACTTTAAGCCCTTTATATTACTTAATTCATTAAACTAATCATTAATAGTATTTGGCTTTCCACAAACAAAAACATCATCAACATACTGACTGTATAAAATAATCTTTCTGATAATGATCCTTTTTTAAAATATTTTCTTCATATGTAGATATAACAAAGTTACATATTTGGGCAATTGTAGGAAGTCCCATAGGCCATCCATTATTCATTTTATAAAATTCATGCTTAAAAATTGCATAAATGTTTCTATCAATAAAGTTTAAAGTTTCAACAATAAATTTTATTATTTTAATGTTAACATTTTTTAACTTTAATGCCTTATTAATTATTTCAATAGAAGACATTCTGTCAATTGATCTGTACACTTCACTGACATCAAATGTACAAATTACATCATAATTATCAATAACAACATTATTAATTTTACCAACGAAATCAAATGATGAATGTATTGTATACAAACCAAATTCAAAAATTTCCTGCAACATTTTCTCAATTAATTTACATGTTTCATAATAAAATGCACCCCCAAAATCAATCATTAATCATAATGGTTCTTTTTCTTTATGCAATTTTATATTTGAAAATATTCTAGGACATACTGCAGCCAAGGGATAAATCCTATAATAAGTAGAATTATCAATTACATTATTTTTGGCTTTTTTAAATATATATATATAAATAACAAATTTAATGGTTTACAAACAATCCTTAAATCTGCAGAAGTACTTTTGGTTAATTTCTTAAACCTGCCTTAAAGTGGAAGCAAACGTCATCAATTCAAATTCCACGAATCTCATATTTTAATGTTAGCAGTTTGTTGATTTATTAAATGCATTTTATTCCTGTTTATAAAAATTGCTTCTTTAATTTTTCTTTTACAGTGGTTTATCTCTTCATGAAGAATTTTCTCCTTTTCCAAATCAAATTTAAATTAATATTTACATGTTTTTTCGTGATCAAAGAAAACTGAAGGAGATATTAAGTCACCATTATTTTTATTTTTACACGCTTATATAACAATTTATGCTCCTTTAATCTTTTCTCAATACTGCACCTAGATTCACCTATATATAATAGCATACAATCACAAAAAAATTGATATATGGCATTACTTTTCTTCTTGACAGGCATGACATTCTTAGAATTATTGACTAATTTATTAATATTGTTTGGAATATAGAATGAAACATTAAACACATTCTTATATAAATCCTTAAAAAAATTTTTTTTTCACTTGTGGATTTGAAATAATCCACAAGTGAAGTTTTTTTTTTAAGGATTTATATAAGAATGTGTTTAATGTTTCATTCTACGTTCCAAACAATATTGATAAATTAGTCAATAATTCTAAGGATGTCATGCCTGTCAAGCAGAAAAGTAATGTCATATATCAAATTTTTTGTGATTGTATGCTATCATATATAGGTGAATCTAGGTGCAGTATTGAGAAAAGATTGAAGGAGCATGAATTGTTATATAAGCGCATAAAAAATAAAAATAATGGTGACTTAATATCTCCTTCGATTTTCTTTGATCATGAAAAAACATGTAAATATAAATTTAAATTTGATTTTGAAAATGTGAAAATTCTTCATGAAGAGAGAAACCATTGTAAAAGAAAAATTAAAGAGGCAATTTTTATAAACAAGAATAAAATGCATTTAATAAATTGACAAGCTGCTAACATTAAAATACGAGATTCGTGGAATTTGAATTGATGACATTTGCTTCCACTTTTGAATTTAATGGCAGTTGAGGCAGGTTTAAGAAATTAATTGAAAGTACTTCTGCGGATTTAAGGATTGTTTGTAATAGTTTGTAAACCATTAAATTTGTTATTTATTTATAATTACAATTTTGTTTTTAATTAACGGACATTTTATTTATTTATATATATATATACACACACACACTGTACCATCCTGGTCATACATTTGGTACATTTATATAAAAAGTTTTTGAAGCCATTTATTTATTACTTATAAGGTTATTAATTTTTGAAGCATCAATCTATAACTTTTATTTATTATGTATAATTTTAAAGTTGTTATAAAACATATCCATATACAAAGTCATAATTTTAATTTATTTTTTTCTTTTCATTTTTAAAAAAAGATTAGGGTGTGATCTGTTTTGATGTCTCATTTTAAAAATTGTGTGGATTAAATAAACGTGCTTTTAAAATAAAGATCAGAATGATATATTGTCTAATTTTGCTTTATGTCTAAGTTTCAGTTATTATAAAATGCACCAATGGATAAAATAACAATTTGTGATCTGTTTTATTTTTAAATAAGTTTGCAGTTTACTTGTATGTTATGTTTTAAGATAGAATAATATGCAATGAAGTTCAGTGTTCTGTTTTAAAGTTCATTGATTAAAATTAAGATAATTAAGTAAAGACATATATTTTTTAGTTAAAATAACATTGCTTGTATCACATTGTTGTCAGTGAGTAAAAATAGCTTAACAATGATTATATTTTTACTATACTTGTTTGTGTGAATATGCATATGCATGTGTGATCATTTTGAATACAAGATTATTATATAAGATTTTAAAATTGAAGGATGGTGTATTTATTTATTTTTGTTTTAAAAAAGTAAAATTCTAAAAGATCATGTCAGAAATACTGATCTCTGTTTAGGCAACTTCAATGATTAGCAGTAAGGCTAAAGGACTAAACTTGATAACAATGTTCGAATTAATTACTTCATAATGCTACATCAACAAACAAAAAGAATATATAAGCCTGTGACTTCAAGTTAAATCTTTCTTAATTGTTGTTTTCTGCATAGGAAGTAGATTTAACTGTTAATTAGTATAATCTATTAGACATCAAGTTTTTTTTTCTAAATTGATATGCCTATATATTTAAAAGTGCATATTGTTGATAACATTATGGATAACTAGATGGAAAATTTTGGTGTTTATTCCTGGGTCAAAAATATAAACTTTTGAGGCTTCTTTTTAAAGTAACAACAAGAGAAAATTTGTCTAGCATTAGGAAAGTTTTTACGAAAGAAATTTACATTTACTTGAATTCAACCTGTATATTGAAGCAGTCGGATCTGAGTTCGATTCTAGCTTCATGATATCTAGCCATAAGCCCACTTCAAAGCCTAATACTAACCTTAAATTTCTGATGCAATGGGGCTTTATACATTCAGTCCACACTAATTTTCATAAAGAATAACTTATTTCATAAATGCATATTAAAATTAATTAGTTTCAGTTTAAAATTAATCAATGATATTAATAAATTCATGATAGAATTATTCATGAATTTATATATTATAACTGTGTGGATTGTGCATATATATTTGTAAATATTTAAATATATATAATTGTTCGAAAGTTTCATTGCATCGAAAATGTTTGATTTTATTTTTAAATAATTTGTTAAAGTTTTATTGATTAAAAGCTACATTCTTTCGATAAGCTTTCAGATTTTCCCTTTCCAAAAACAACAGTTGAAGTTTTATTAATTAGAAAAAAAAGATAAGGATTTCCTAATTAAAATCATTTTCTGATTTCAAGAATTTATTTTCTAATTAGAAAATGAATTCAAGTTAATGAGTTTGAAAGCCTTATCGAAGGAATGTATCTAAAAATATTGATAATGAAAGAAGCGCTAGCCTGAAGGCATCAGAGGACAGTATATATAGCTCTGAAAAGTTTGGAAAAAGAAAAGCCATCTTTGTTGCAGAAAAGTGCCAGTTAATTATGTGCTGTTCAAAATCATGAATTCAAAAAGTGTTCCTATCATGGTAAGGGGCTAAACATCAGGAATCTGGCTATTGTTCCTGAAGTCCCCTAAAAATCTTCAATGGAGCTGCTAAATTTTTTCCAGACCAATCATGCTGCTAAAATCATGAAAATTCATTAAAATACTGTTCAAGTAATCGACCGAATGCATGCCTACATTTTTACCAACCCAGACATGTAAACTAAGGGAACCAGCCCCGGAAGAAATGGGTAATATATTTCCATAATGAACCTTAAACTTTCTGGCCAGTTTCCGAACTTTATTTTACACTTCCTTTAAGAGCTCTTCTCATTTATAATGTAATAATACTCTGTGTAAAACCTTTTATTTATGCTATTTTAACTTTCATAATAATTCTCTCAACTCTAGTCTTTAACTTTCCTTTCTTACATGGTGGTTCATTTATTATATTATGTATATTTATTGATTAAATTTATTAATGTTGTTATTTTTAATTATATGCTAATAATCCTTCAACTCGATGATCTCCTTCATTTCCTTTGCCTTATACAAGTAATATAAGATTAATTCTGAATTCTCGCCCATTAGAACTAGATTTATACAGTTTGATCAATCATCGAGTCGAAAGAAATTATTAAATGATTGTTATTTTTATAATAGGCTAATAATAAATTATTAGCTCCATTTCTAATCTATGCCCCAGCTATTTTCTCATATTCACCAATGGGTATTTATTCAAATATAATCTTAAAATGTTTTTTGTAAAGGGCCGATAAAGGAATCAAATATATTCTAATTCAACTTTGTTATTTTCTATTAAGATTCAGGAAGGGCACAATGATTGGGGCATAATTAATATGATTTACAAATACTTTAAAATAATGTTAGTTAAAAGTTCATTTGACTTTAGTTCATTTGATCAAGTCATCACATAGAGCATTCTATAATTGGGTTTTATTTTTCAAACGTGACAATCAAGTCATCATTTTCAACGTTGCTGACATAGGGCAATCTTCCGCTTCGTTAGGCTGGTCGGTGATAATATTTCTGTTATTTTAAATTATCGAAGAAGAAAGCACTTCCTCATATTAGTCAAAGGGCATAAGACTTGTCAGATGCAAGCCACCATAGGACTTTGATTATCGGCTAACTATCGTCTTTCAATTTCACTTTATAGCTCATAATTCGTCAGCACTGTTGCCTCTCTGTTCCGGTAAAGCCCACTCTAATGCTCATAATTCATGATGAAGTGATTTGAATTAAAGTCCAACAAATTCTCAGTAAATAAGTTTTTCAATAAAGATTAAAGTTATGCCCTAAAATACGGATCTTGCTCTTCATGAATGGATTTGCGAATGTGAAAATAAATATCACATTCTTTCGTATAAAATTAGAGTAATAATTTCCTTTACTAATGAATATCTTTATCTGCCTTTTATTTCTTGTTGGGGGCATAGACATAGACTTTCAAATATTGCATAATATTCATTGGCATATAATAAAGATCACCACTCTTATTATGATTATAAACTTTGTTAAAGGCTAGAGGTGATTAATATAATCATTATTTAAAATTCAAACAAAACAAATTATTATTATTAAATATTTTCTAAAGACACACTTGGTTTCTTAGTTCTTAATTCTTTTATAAATATTTTAATGTTAATACTCGCTGTCTGTGTTGGCAACCCGAACATATACATGTGATTCGACTTAAAAGTATCCTAAGTTAATTAATTATCCAATATTAGTGTCAGTTCAGTGGTCTCTAATGCTCACCAACCATTGAGCTAGTTTCTTGGCACATAGCACTGTGCTGTCAATTTAGATTTTTACTAATCTGAGCTGTTGAGTTGGATTTGAATTCAGTTTGGTTCAGCTGAGTTTGGATTCGACTTGCGTTTGATGGTGGTGTTTTTTCGGCTGGTACAATATTTATATGCATTTATACCTTATAAAAATTTATATAATTGCTAAAGGATAAAATTGGTAATTTACTAAATAATAACAACTTGCTAAAATAGAATGATTACTTTGTTGAAAGAATGCTAAAAGTTTTGATGTAATACATTGTGTTATAATGCATTTACCACCATCTAATGAAGTGATTTAAATTATGAAATGTTAAAATGTTTACTACAAATTTATATACATGTTCATACCATGCAGTGCATATATATTATTTGATACATTAATGGATAAAGTGATAGTTGCTTTGAAATGAAATTATAATAGCTGAAATATTAGATAAACTAACAGATGGAAATCAATATCTGTTTACAGTTATGCTTCATTTACACATCTTAATAAAATTAAAACCACAAGGATACATTGAATGACTTATGACATAATAACAATTATTTAAATGGATTAATGTGCTTAAATACTTTATTGGAAATTATTAATTGTCAGATCAACACAATAAATTTCAAACTTTATGCTTTTTCGTATTTGAATATTACATTTTAATTATTGGATTTTAATGGATTATATTTTAAATTTGGTGAAAGAAATCTCAACAATAGAACCTATGGATAATGAACATTCATTATTGATTACAGGATGTTTGATTCATTTAAGGTTTACCAATATATTTATATTTTAAAAAGGTCATTTTAATGTATGTTTTGTATGTGAGAGAATATTTATGTGTATACTTAATCGAATAATACCTAAATAGATTTTTGCTGATAACTTGTTTAGGTTAACTCACTATCTTTATGGTGGATAAACTATAACAAGTTATAATTTACTTTATAATTTCATACTTGTTTGTCAAAAATTAATTCATATAATAAATATTTTCCTTAGATATTTGGAGTGTTTTGTCCTGCATCACCTATTAGTATGAACAATAGAACATATACAACACAATATATCATGTTAAATTTTAATCCTATAATATACCCTTAATTATATTTGTTTTACAATTATCTATTGTAGATAAAGTATCATTATTATTAAACTGGAATTTTGAATTTCATTTATCTTAGTAACTACAAAGTATAATAAGTATAATAATCAGAATCTATATTGTAGGAATAAACATGAATAAACTCTAACTAGAGTAATGTAAACATTATCATTGTACTGATGTTTGGTGACTAGTCTAAAATTTTATGAGTGTTCACTAGTATCCAAGTTATTGGTGAATATTATAACTAAAATTCTCTTAGTTATTGACTTTAGTATTTTATATTTTGAAAATACAACATAAATTTAATACACAGCAGCTTAAGGGTTATTTAAAATGAATATCAATTGTATATTTATTAATAAATTCTGAATACTATATTAGCATGAATGTTAGATTATCTTATTTATAAAAACCTGCTAAACCTTTATTCACCTAGTTAATTACAGCAATTTTCTAACTTATGCAGTGTTACAAATTTTAACTGGTACTTACATTCATTATACATTTATATCATTTAGTTATTATTATTTTGAATCCTTGTCTTATAATTTATAGATTCATCAATAAGAGCTAGTAGTCTTTATTACTTATTTTAATTTCAATTGTATTGGTGAAAATTAGGGATTTGAAGTGAGGACATATAAATAGTTTTATTTTGTTTACTTCTATATTTTTTTATCATTATAAACTTTGAATATTTGATTTTATTTTTGAGAGTCTCTATCGTTTAGGCATTCCACACCATTATAATTTTGAATGCCTCAATTCATAAAGCATACCAGAGAGTTTTCTCTTGTGTTTTATTCAATTTTCATTCCATGATAGATTTGGCACTTCAATCTGGGTACATAACGGTGTTCATCTCATTGCTTCCATTTTATACTGGTATCATATATTGTACCAAACAAGTCAATAATAGGATAGTGACTATGGTATGGTGATGAAATTGATCATTCATGCCAAAATGATCACAACCCAAATTTTACTCATCTAGCATAATATTAATCAATACTTAAATTATTGCCAGATTTGTTTACTTAAATATGACCTGAGTGAAGTTATATTACCCTAGCAAAAAGCATTCTTGCTGCTCATTCTTCTGGACTGATTATAAAGATAATATTGGCTAGCACAAATAGTTTTATTTGTTTTGAAGGTAAGGATGTTTCTATATCATCTGACACCATCTTTTTCTAGATTCAAAGAACTGATGTATCTATTACTATTACTTTATAAACAATTTATTCTATCATAATAATTTATCTACAGTTAAGAAAAAACTTCAAGAAATTTGAACTCGCTTTTTTTTTTAGATAATCCACAAGCACATATACAAGTAAATTACATGCTAATGAAATGAAATTGAGAATTGAAAAAAGAAGAATGCAACTGCTATTCTATAATTTTAAAATAACAATTTAATAAATTTTCAAATTAAAAAATTCAAAGTAGATACAAATCACATTACATTACATTTCAAATACATTAAGTTTTTTTTATATGGTAGATAGATCTATAAATTCTTACATAATTCAAACATAGTGTGCCTATGTGCATATGTTTTTAATTGGATTCAATAATTTGTTTATTCCCCCTCCCCTCTCCATGCTACCTCTTTAAGTATGTAGAAACATAGTGCTGAAAATCATGTGGCAATTATATTCATACTTAATGAAACAAAAATTTACATTGTCTTATATCTCATAATAATAAAAATATGTTATAAAAGTGAAAAAATGCAAATTATATAAATTATCTAGAAGGGAAAAAATATTTTAATTAATAATAATAATAATAATAATAATAATAATAATAATAATAATAATAATAATAATAATGATGATGATGATGATGATAATGATGATGATGATATTGATGATAGTCATTCAATAACAAGCACTGCTTTTCTAATCCAAGAAATAAAATGTGAAAGAGGAAAAAAGTTCTCTGGAAATGATTTTTGTGATGACTATACCAACCACTTAGTAAACCAGAAATATGTCCACATATAGAACATGCTGTTCTATTTTTCTGCTTACTTGATATTTTATGATACCTTTTAATTTTTTTAATAATATATTTTATTCTCTGCCATATCTTATTAATAAAAATAATCAATATTGCATTTCGTTAGCATGTCTTTGAGATAATCCTTGTAATATAGATCGCCTAAGTTCACCATAAAACATTCTTTTAGGAAGCCTTGCATTAATTTTACATGACCATATCCAGCAAGTGGAAGAACATATTTATTGATTTCATGATCATGTTATTGTATTTTTTTAAATATTAGAAAGCATTCTTAATAAAACTTCTCTAATGCTTTTTATTGCATCATTAAGATGGCACATCTCACTTCCATACAAAGTATTAAGTAAAATAACAGTTCTTACTAAATCAAATTACAGGAAAAATCAGCCTTAAAATACATAAAGATATCTCCAACATTCTTCCATAAAACACTGAAGTAGAAAACAACATTTGTTAGTTTTCTCAATTACTGAGTGACAAAAGTTTGCGCGTTTTTCATTTATCGTTACATTTTATAAGACTATTTTAATAATTATTTACTGATCAGTATAGTTTGATTAGTTAGCTCGGCTATTTAAAAGAATAATTCTAAGCCTGATTTTTTAAAATCTGTAAATATTTTCTACCTATCTAGAATTAGAATTCATGTTGTCAACATCAAAACTAATGCACATCTCTTCATTAAAAGATTATTGAAATAAAATACTAGTTTTCTACTTCACCTTTGAGTAGTAATTTCAATTGCGCTTTACGCAAAAAAGTGAAGCTTGTCTAAAATATTATTAAAGAGTTATATGGCATAAATTTTGCATAAACTACCGCTAAACTTCAATTAAAGTAGGCTATGAATATGGAGACTTAAGTTCTCTGAAAGCACTTAGACTTATAACTCTTTAATAATATTTTAGACAAGCTTCACTTTTTTGCGTAAAGCGCCTTTGAAATTACAAAGATTATTACAAATTAAACTATAATAAAAATTAATAAATAAATAAAGCTTTCGATATTGTTCAAAATTTATTAAAAAAAAATATTTTTTTTCAAAGAATAAAGATTTGAAAATATTGTATCAGTAATAAATATATATGAATGTGTTTTCTTTTCTCATTACAATAACTAGTTATAGAGAAAGAGGAAGTGAAATATATTTTTATTATTCATATATATGAAATATCGATATGAAGCTGTATTTTTTTTGCATTTTACTAATAAAACTTAACATTCTTCTTAAAATTCATCGGTATTTTACTGTAATTTTTATTGTCCACTAGTTTTCTTCATTTTTTTTTGTAATAATCCATAGATTTCCAGATGAGAAGATTATGCCTAGATAGTAGTCAGTTTTTTAGCATAACATCTTCAAACGTTTTATTGGAATTGTTGTTTGCTTGAAGCTTAGATAAATTTTTTGATGCAGTTATTCTTTGCTCAATGTTTTATATGTGGCCGGCCAAAAAAAAGATTTATAGAAAAATTAAAATAGCTTTAATAGATTTTAAATACATAACTAAAAAAGAATTCAAATCAGTTCTTAAATACTTATATATTCGTATTTTAATTGCATACGTAAATATTAATATATGTAAATCATTAATATCATTTTTAACCATTATCGATTTGCTGCAAGAAAAAAGATCTCTCTAATTACGGTCCAGTTTCTTTTCTCCACATCATAAAGATCTTTTATAATATCTTAGAATATGTGTAAGTCATTTGAATAGATAATTCAATATTGATTAATAATTAAATCACTAGCTAAACTAGCTATTGGGGGGAAATCCTAAATCTATTTTTAACTTAAAACTTTTTTAAAAACTTAACTGTTCTAGATTCAAACTCCTAATTGTGACTATAACACTATCCGCCGTGATTTAAAATACAGTAAACGCATACGCAAACAAACACACACATCCATACATATAAGATGAAAAATACATAAATAACACAAAAATATTATATTTTACATATAATATAAAAGCATCAGATAAAAACTATGACAAGAATATTATTTTAGAATTAACTACACAAGGAAAAATGTATTTGATATATATATAACAACTTGATACCCCAAAGATGTTGACAAAATAAGAAATTAATTCATAGTATATTTAATTGCCGCGAGTCACTATTTGTCTTTTAAATGCACATTTTAAAAAAAAGCATCTTGCATTGGTGATCGAGAGGTCAGCGCGACTGCCTTGCACTTGCAGGCAGTTGCCCGGGTTGCAGGTTCGCGTCCCGGCCGATGCTATGACACTTTAAAAAAAAAGAAAGTTAAACATTTTTAAAATATCCCCCCCCCTCATCCTGCAATTCAACAGAAAAAAAAAACAGTGAAGAAGAAGACATAATACACTAAGCCTATCAATGATAGAAATATAAAATTTAACAATTTTTCAATTGTTTTATTTTCTAAGTATAGATAGTCACTTACTAACAAATAATTGCACGATCACCATTTCCTATGCTTATACAAAATGTTAAAACTGTAACAAACTCTCCCTACAGTAGTGCCACCCAATGCAAGCTAGAGTAATCAATAAATTCAAGAAAGTTTGTGCATAAAAGACCTACCTAGTGCCTACTCATCCACTATCCCCAGACTAGTGTCTAGCTTGTGGTTTTCATAAATGAGGAGCCTTAAATATAAAGAGCACTGCACCTAAATCTTAGGATCTAATGCAATTCTCTAGCAGCCATTTTTAACCTTTTTAATTAACTCCTAGCTTTATAGTTAACTAAAAAAGATTGAAGCTGATTACTGGTGTCTTAGTTCTTAAAATCTAACTGCAATGCTCTCAGATCCAATACCCTCACTGATGGATCCTCAAGCTAGAAACTGATCTAGGGATATTGAATGAGTAAGCACTATGTAGGCATTTTATGCACAAATCTTTTTGCATCCATTGATTACTTTGTCTAGCATTGTTTGGCATTACTGTATGGAGAATTTTGCCTCTGCTTTAACAAATAACCAGATACCAAGCTAGAATAAATTTTGGAAACAAAATCCTCAATCTTTTTACGTTGAAAAATTTCAAAATATTAACTATTTTAGGTTCAAAATCCAGATTGTCAATAAACACTTCACTTTAAAATTTAGTGCACACACATAACCAAACATGCATAAATGTATATAAGATGAAAAAATATGTGAATAAAATAAAAATTGTATACACTACATATATAATGAAAGTCATAGATAAAAAGTATAAGGGAATGACTTTAAAATAATACCAGCAAAAATGCATTTGATATAAAAAACAATCTTTTTACTTCAAAGATTTTAAGAAAATAAGAACACTCAACAAAATCTCTCTACAGAGTATAGAATACCTGCATCTGACTTAAATTTCCTGAAAGATTGAAAAATTAAAGCTTTAGAATTCTGAAATATGATGCTGATTTAATATTATGAAAATCATTTGTACAGAGAGAATGAAAAAATAAGGATGGATTTTAGAATAATTATTAAAAACAAATATTGTAGAATCAATTAACAAAAAAGTAAAAACCATTTAATGTTTAAAGTAGTATATAATGCTTTTTATAAAATAAAATTTTAAAAGTACTGAAAGGGATAGATTTAAAAAATAATTGTGGGTAATATTAGAGCTGAAAAAAAACCTACCAAGCAATCAAAATTTTATTTTGAAAAAACATTATTTAAGCTGACGATATGTGTGTATGACAAATTGTGTCTGTGTGAATAGAAATTGAGTTGTAATGTCAATATTATTTTATTATTTTTTCTTAATTCAGCAAGTCCCAATATTAAATTAGCTTATACATTTTGATATGCAAAATTGGTTGCATTTAAGACAAAAAACAGAGTAGGACGTGGAAAAAATCAACAATCCATAATAAACAAATGGCATTTCATTTATAAATGAATATAGAGAAGATTTGTAAAATCTTATTCTGAATTTCAAAATATAAATAAATATATTGAAGTAGCTAGACTGTTTTAAAACACAAAATGAGTAATATTATATATGTTCATGTTACAAAAAAATATTAAGAAATTAATTAAAAATATAAAAATGGTATTTTTCTGGAATTTAAAATTTGCATCTAATGGTATCCAACAAAAGACAACAATATAAAAATGATAAGAAAGCTGCTATTAAGTGTTTAATATCTAATTGTTAAAGAAATTTCAATACAGATAAAATCAGTTACTGATAATGCAATAATTTTTTTTACCATAGTTGTTAAAATTGAATTTTATGTAAAATGAAAGAAAAAATATTTAAAAAAAGCTTTTGAAATAAGTCATATCTAGCACATAATATCAAGCTAATGACTAATTGTAAATAAATATTCACTGTCTTAAAGTTGATAACTAAGAAAAACTAACTAAGAAAAACTAAGCTCTTCAAGTTTATCCAGTTATATAAAGTTGATGGCATTTATTAATTCTTGCCAGTTAATCTTCACAAATACTTTAACTTTCAGTATCAACCCGACCCCCAAAATTTTGAATAGACTCTAGCTATGATTATTTTTACTATGATGCCATGTTTGATTTTTTTGTGTGTGCAATTAAATCTTTTTATGTGTACTACAACATTTATTTATAGACTATATTATATATATATTTAAGCTTTCTAATAATTAAAATTCTAAAACATGAAAAATTACTATTTTAAAATAGTGAAAATAAGTATCTAACTGAAGGTCTTACTAATAAAAAATGAAAACATCATTATTGGCTTCAAGATATGTATTCAAAAAAGTTAAAAGAATGAAATATTAGATACTAGAATTTTATGTTATTAAAAATGATATATTTAGAATTAATTATCATCAAACAATAAAAATTCTGAAACTTTATAAATTATTAATTGTTATTAAAATATTTCCCTTATAGTTTTTACAAAAATGATTTTCTTTTTAACTACTAATGGATATTTCTGTGGTAATTTCCATTCTTTATAACATACTTTGTATACTTTCTAAGAGCTGTCTTTTTAAAAATAAAATGTTTTCAAAGACAAACACCCACTAGTGATGTATTTTTTGGTTTAATAATGTCTTTTACAAAAGTATTGCATCATAGTCATTAACAATTACTGCCAATCATGTTTTTGTGCCATTTAGCTGCAGGAGAAAAGAATCTAAAGCACCAGCCAATCACAAATTGCAACCTCTTTAATAGCTTTGTCAGAACAATAGAATGGGCTATCAATCACATACAAAAGTCTGTAAAGATCCATGTAGTGCTGACATCTTTTGGAATTTTTTTAAAATGAATACATAAAAAATGGAAGCTTCTTAAAAAGAATCATTGTAACCTGTCACACACTGTAATTTAACATATACATTGCTTTAAAACAATGTAGAAATGTAATGATTGCAGTGCCATCATGCTGCCTAAAATGTCAAATATGATAGCACTATCACAGCTTAAATTTTGTGAAACAGAAACTTTTTAGCATTTATCTTTAGTTTACTTTTTTTTGGTATTCACCAGATGATGCAGCATTCATTTGTCTTTTATTGTATCTTTATTCATATGAAGAATAAAAAAGAAAGAGGAAGTATGGAGATTATTAAAAAAATTTAAAATATTAGAGTACTTTCATAAATAATCATATAATATGAAAAATCTTTATTTATTTTTAATCTCAACTTTTTATTTAACCCTTAACATTTTTTATCTAAAATGATTATATAAATATTCTGCTATATTTCCAGTTATCATATAAATTTGTCACTATTATTGTATTTTAATATTATCCAGAATTTGACAAAATTGTAAGTCCATGCTATGATATTCTAAAGTTTTAATGAGTAGAAATATTTATATAGTCAAATGTTTTTGGTAATCGACATGTTCAATGTTAATAATTGTTTCTAAGGTAACATTTAAAGAAAAATTATATTTAGTGACAATTGCTATGGATGTTAGTGGAAATCAACTAATAAAAATATTGATTGATCTTTAATATCTCTTTTTTAAATTTTTTTTAAAAATTAATTATATAAAACTATTGTATCCTTCATCATGTATTTTCTAATCATTCAAAGGTTTATTTATAATTTTGTCATCAATTTTTTCCATTACTCACTTATTTGAAATTATTAACAATAATTTTCATACATGTAATGATATAGATGACCTTTTCATGCAATAATATATTTGTATTACTGTTAATTGTTACATGTCTTTCTTATTCTTCATTATTATGTAATTATTTTTTATATATAGAATTATTCTTCATTGGTGATATCATGATTGTTTTCAGAAACCATGTCATCCTTTTTTCCTAATATTAACATAATCATTTTTATCTTTGAAACTTTTATTCTTTACTATAGTTTTAATGATTTAATCTAAAATTAAATTTTCTTGTATCATCAATAAAATTTCTTTCTTGCTATTTTAAAAAAATATTACTTACTTGTTTCTTCTGTATGCTTTGTTTTTAATTATTTAGATATCCCTTTTTTGACTTATCGGTGTCAAAAATAAAAATTCTACTGAATTTATTTTGCAACTACGTTTAGTAAAACACGTTACCTTAGGAACAAATAATCTCACTACTGTCTGGACTAATCTGATTTAATACAATAAAACTTATTTATATTTTTTTGTTTAAATTCACTGAAGTACTACTCAAAATTAGAAATATCAATAGGTATTTCTGCCTTATTTAATAGCTCTTATATTCTGCATTTTATTAATTTGAGATTGCTTTCTATATTAAATCTATAAAATGTACTAAAGTGTTAAAATATATATTTTTTCATATTCTAAAATAATCCATTCAAAATGTAACTTCACCAGATAGTTTTATATATCTTTCATCTCAATTTTTTTTATTACAAAAGTATTCCTTATATTTATTTATTTCTCTCTGGAAGTTTTTCACCTCTCACTGCTGTTTCACATATAAATTTAACTGACGCTCTGTCATTTTTTAAACATTTTCCAATTCTGCATTAAAGTCTCTAAGTATAATATCGAATAATTTTAAATAAATAAAATTTTGATTTTTTAAAAACAATTCTATGCACCTAAATAATTAGATTCCATTTTTTTCTTCATATAAAAAAAACTTTTTGCATCATAAATCTCACTTATTTGACTTTTTGAAACCACAAATGCACTAAATAATTATTATTATCATTTTTGTTATATAATTAAAATCTACACTACTATATCATCTTTGAATTATAATGATAATCATTTGATTTAAATTTCCAATTATTGAACTTATATACAGAAGTATACATTTATTTTCAAACATTTATTTAATTTCTAAATTTTCAAGTCTGATACTATTACATTTAAGTTTCAAACCCCCCCAAAATATGTACATATATAATATTCTGCAATACATGATAGACAATTGTCAATTATTATAGAAATAAATGTAACAATTTTTTACATTTTTGCTGAGACTGGTTTTAAATACTGAGTAATTTTATCAAAGCAATATATATTGTACCTATATATATATATATATATATATATATATATTGTACCTATATTGATATAGGCACATATAATTTTATCTAAAATTATATTATTAAAATAATCGTTCATAAAAGAAAACATAAAATTAAACGTTGAAGAGTTTATTGCAGTTTGTTTTAGAAAAAAGATAAGAATTAAATAGTTTTCTAGCATTAGTTTTTGAAATAAAAAAAAGCTACAATTAATTAATCAAAAGGGGGGAGGGGGAGTCTTGGTTTGAGAAATGAAACTAAGGGTTATAAAAGGAAGTAAAGAGTTTTTATTAGTATTCGTAAAAATATAATTTAAAAAGTTAAAACATACAAATCTCTTTTCATTCAAGTTTAATTAAAGAAAAAATAATGTTAAAACTAAATAGTAAATTGTATTAAAAATATATGTGCGTATATATGTGCGATTTGTAAATAAATAAAATGTATGTGAAATAAAAGAAGATTATCATTAAAACCACGGCAATGGCTATTAATAAAATAAAACAACACGTTTTATTGCATGGCTATTACTAATTAAGCAATCTTCCAAAACACATTTATCAAATGATTATCATTGGAATTTGACAACAGATCTTTGCCGGAGATATTAGAAAGACAACAAGGTGCAGGTATAAATAGACCTTTTTTTAATCGGACAATTCATTCCACAAATTAATTGAGTGAGATCAGTTCACAAAGTAATTTAGTAGTGCAGTTCAGAAATTAATTGAGCAGTTAACAAACAAAATGCAGTGTTGAGAAGATCTTGGGAACGCACGTTTATCTCCAGCCCAGATGTCCGAGAAAACAGCAGATCTGCCCGTGAAATAATGTCAGCTTAACATCTTAGAAAATCTCTGTCAGTATCTATTTGTCTCCGATAGTAATAATCATGAAAATCAGGAAACTCAGCAAGGAAACGTCCCAGCCGGCTGGAAGCATTCATACTGGAACCATTCATACTGGAAAAAACAACAAACAAGAAGAAAACAAAGTGTTAAATCTACGTTCAAAATCCTAGGTAAAACATTTGCTTATTTTCGTTTATACTGTAATAGCCATTGCATTTCATTAATTCGTGCAAATCCTCCAAGAGTCTAATTATATGAACTCTATATCATACATAAATGAACTATTGATGTGTGTGATTAAATTTCAAATGCTATGTAGTCCTTTATTATCATTATTATGTGTGTGCATGAGTTAATATGTGCGTGATCATTATATCAATATTTATTAGTTAAATTAGAGTGTTCTGTTATTAAATCTATAGGAATATTTAAACTATTTAGAAATGTTAATTTAAAATATGCGTGTGTTTTATTAGAATTATAAAATGTTTAAATTTAGTAAATAAATGTTAGTTAATAAATTATCTTTAAAATTAAACTTTATTTGTCGGTCAATTCTTTTTATCAATTCTTTTTATCAATTCTTTTTATCAATTCCTTTTACAATTCTTTTATCAAGTCTTTAACCACTAATTATGTATAATCTATTAGTGATTACAAACAGCTGAGCTAGTCATGGATTTAGGCGTTGAGTTAGTGGCCATTGCTCAAAGTGCGTTATTTATTCTGTATCCTTTAGAATAGATAGCTGGCGCCCGTGTTTATACACAAACAAAAAAAAGTGCTTTGAACTTGGTGTTGAACTCAACAGCCGAGAAGAAGTTATGTCCTGGAAATGTAACTCTAGTTATATACTTTATAGCTATCGTTTGGGCATACATACTCTCCGAGTATGTTCTTCTCTGCCTAAGAGACCGGTGTTTCGAATGCACATATTCGAACACGGTTCAAATGGCTTTACCCAACGTGGGCCGAACTTGTCATAAATGACAGTTAATTAAATACTTTGTTCTTGTTGAAAATAAAAATCTAAAAAGTTAAATTACGTATGTAAAAGTGTTTTAATTTAAAAAAAAAAAGAATTGACCGAAAACTTTTTTTTTTCGAAATGAAAAGAGATTTTGACATTTATGCTATCAAATCAGAGTCAATTAGATGTTATGGGCGGAGTTAAAGCATTAAGATTGGGTAGTGAAAAGGACTAAAAGGGTGGAGTTAGCGTGAGTTTCCGTCTTAGTAAGAAAAATAAATAAATAAGTTGTATTTAAATTTAGTTTAACATAAGCGCTAGTACTTTGAAATTGAAAATTTCGAAGATGGATCCGAAAGAAAGCCCAATATATTTTAAAAATCCCCAGTTAGTGGAAAAAGAGAAAGAAGAAGTATCTGAGATGTGAATGATGATGAAAATGATGATGAATATGATGCAAGAGTTTAAAGAAGAATTGTGTCAGAAATTTGAACAAAGCCAACAGGAGCTTAAAGCTGAATTCAAAGCTGAATTGATAAAAGAAATGCGTCAAGAAATTAAACAAAGTCAACAAGAATTGAAGGCAGAAATTAGTCAGGTTAAAACAGAAATTAAAGAACTCAGAGCAGAAGTAAGAGAAATAAGATGTGAGATAACGGTAAAGGTAGAGAAGAACCAAGAAGTTATAGAGTTAGATTTAATTAAAGAAAGTCAGGAAGTTGAGGTCATGAAAGAGGTAGAAATTGAATTAGAATCAGATAGCGTTGTGACAGATAAAGTAGAAACTTATGTAGATCAAAAGGTAGAAAATAGCGTAAAAGAGTTTTTACAAAGAATTAAAAATAAAAGGTTTAAAGTAAATGTTCGCATTCGCTGTAGACGTAGATTTAAAACAAAGAGAAAGCATAGAAAAAATATTCCCAGATTGAAGTAATTCGGAGTTTGTCTAGGTATAAAGGTTTTCTGAGTTACGAAGTCGAAAACAGAACAGAAAGAGAAAGAGATAAAGCAATAAAATATAAAAGCGGAACCGATAAGAGAGGAAAGTTAGTTTATATTATAGAATTTGTAGAAAGAAAGAAGGAACCACCTGACATAGTTTAAAAGTTAGTAATCGGGCGGAATAGTAAAGGAAATAAACAAAAAGGACCGGAAATGGACTATGAGTCTAATATAATTATTTTGACGTAGGTGAAAAGCCTGAATTAGAATTTCGCTATTTAAAATGATGGATTGTTTTGTCAAATAATAATAACGGAGGCTTCGCAAAATAAAAGATTTTTTTTTCTCCACGCACATATTAATTAAGGAAATGTTCGTAAATAAACAGTTCAAATAAATAAAAATCAATAAAATCAAGTTAAATAAATGGGTCAAATTAATGATATAAAAGTAAAGTTTGTAGATTTAAATAAATGAAAAGATAACGGAATTTCTAGAATAAAATTAAGTTAGTCAAATAGATATTTGTATAATGATGAATTGTAATAAAGTAAAACAGTTTTTTTTCTCTCTGAGTACACGTACGTTAATATATAAGGTAAACAAATGTTTAAAAAATAATATTGTAATATAAATAATATTCGTAAAAGTTTAGAATAGTATTGTAAGATTAAATAAAATAAAAGTTTTCTTTTTAGAATATACGCACATAAATAAAGAAGTTAAAGTAATTGTTTAAAAATAATAGTGTAATTAAATAAAGATATGGATAATGTTCGTATGGGTTTAAAACAAGTATCGTAAAACTAATATTTAAAATGTTCGTACTGGTTTAAAGATAATATTATAAGATTAGTGTAAATAAATATTTTAAATAATGTTCGTAAGGGATATAAGTAATGTTTGTAATGAATTTAAAAATAATATAAATGAAAGTCAATCTAAGTTGTATTAGGAGCATATAAGGGTTCAAATCTAAAGGGATGAGGGTAGTATTGAAATAAGTTAGATAAGGATTAAGTTTAAAGCTCTCGACTGGATAGGTTCTAGTACCCGCAACGGATTGGCCGGGATCATTCCTCTTTTAAAAAAAGCACACTGGCAACAACCAGAGTAAGTCGTAAGTCACTTTTCAGGGGAGAATCCCCATATCTCGTACCTCGTTTTCCAAAGCGTAAGTCGGAAATGGACAGTTGAAAATTCCTGCCATTGCAGCTGCTTAGTCAAAGTCCGATCAAGAGAATCGGCAATCGTTTTCCAGGGCGTAAGTCGGAAATGGACAGTTGAAATTCCTGCCATTTGCAGCCACCTTTTCTTAGTCAAAGTCCGATCAAGAGAATCGGCAGCCGAAGCTTCATTTATAAAAGATCCCTGTGCCACAAATTTAGTTTGTCCTCATGGTCATTATCCAGGACGAACATTGTAAGCAATGTTACCAGCATAGAAAGAAGAAAAGCATAATTGGAGATTGCCCTTAGCATGGAAAAGGAAAAGATACCAAAAAGCAAACTTAGAAAGAATAATAAATTAAGATTTAATGTTGTCAGAGATAAAATGGTCAAAAATGACGCATTTTACTCTCAAAAGGAGGGGCGGTGTAATGTACCTATATTGATATAGGCACATATAATTTTATCTAAAATTATATTATTAAAATAATCGTTCATAAAAGAAAAACATAAAATTAAACGTTGAAGAGTTTATTGCAGCTTGTTTTCGAAAAAGATAAGAATTAAATAGTTTTCTAGCGTTAGTTTTTGAAATAAAAAAAGCTACAATTAATTAATCAAAAGGGGGGAGGGGTAGTCTTGGTTTGAGAAATGAAACTAAGGGTTATAAAAGGAAGTAAAGAGTTTTTATTAGTATTCGTAAAAATATAATTTAAAAAGTTAAAACATACAAATCTCTTTTCATTCAAGTTTAATTAAAGAAAAAATAATGTTAAAACTAAATAGTAAATTGTATTAAAAATATATGTGCGTATATATGTGCGATTTGTAAATAAATAAAATGTATGCGAAATAAAAGAAGATTATCATTAAAACCACGGCAATGGCTATTAATAAAATAAAACAACACGTTTTATTGCATGGCTATTACTAATTAAGCAATCTTCCAAAACACGTTTATCAAATGATTATCATTGGAATTTGACAACAGATCTTTGCCGGAGATATTAGAAAGACAACAAGGCACAGGTATAAATAGACCTTTTTTTTATCGGACAATTCATTCCACAAATTAATTGAGTGAGATCAGTTCACAAAGTAATTGAGTAGTGCAGTTCAGAAATTAATTGAGCAGTTAACAAACAAAATGCAGTGTTGAGAAGATCTTGGGAACGCACGTTTATCTCCAGCCCAGATGTCCGAGAAAACAGCAGATCTGCCCGTGAAATAATGTCAGCTTAACATCTTAGAAAATCTCCGTCAGTATCTATTTGTCTCCGATAGTAATAATCGTGAAAATCAGGAAACTCAGCAAGGAAACGTCCCAGCTGGCTGGAAGCATTCATACTGGAACCATTCATACTGGAAGAAACAACAAACAAGAAGAAAAAAAAGTGTTAAATCTACGTTCAAAATCCTAGGTAAAACATTTGCTTATTTTCGTTTATACTGTAATAGCCATTGCATTCCATTAATTCGTACGAATCTTTCAAGAGTCTAATTATATGAACTCTATATCATACATAAATGAACTATTGATGTGTGTGATTAAATTTCAAATGCTATGTAGTCCTTTATTATCATTATTATGTGTGCATGAGTTAATATGTGCATGATCATTATATCAATATTTATTAGTTAAATTAGAGTGTTCTGTTATTAAATCTATTGGAATATTTAAACTATTTAGAAATGTTAATTTAAAATATGCATGTGTTTAGTAGAATTATAAAATGTTTAAATATAGTAAATAAATGTTAGTTAATAAATTATCTTTAAAATTAAACTTTATTTGTCGGTCAATTCTTTTATCAATTCTTTTACAATTCTTTTTATAAATTCCTTTTATAATTCTTTATCAAGTCTTTAACCACTAATTATGTATAATCTATTAGTGATTACAAACAGCTGAGCTAGTCATGGATTTAGGCGTTGAGTTAGTGGCCATTGCTCAAAGTGCGTTATTTATTCATCCTTGAATAGATAGCTGGCACCCGTGTTTATACACAAACAAAAAAAAGTGCTTTGAACTTGGTGCTGAACTCAACAGTCGAGAAGAAGCTATGTCCTGGAAATGTAATGCTAGTTATATACTTTATAGCTATCGTTTGGGCATACATACTCTCCGAGTATATTCTTCTCTGCCTAAGAGGCCGGTGTTTCGAATGCATATATTCAAACACGGTTCAATATATATATATAAAGACTGCCTTGAAAAGCAGATTCAAGATTTTTTGTATTGAATAGGTGAAGGCTGCTTTCATTTATTTACATTTATAAACCAACATTGCTTTGAGCAAAAGCAGTTTTACTATTAAAATAATAAGGAATTTCAGTGCAGTCTAAAAGTTAAAAATGACTATTTGTTAGTATGCAGTCAAACTAAGTTTTACTTACCTGTTTAATGGGGTTTATTTAAACTTCTACAAATTAAAAATCTCAATCTGTTTCAGTCATGAATCAATCTTTAGTTTCTTCATATTCATCTTGGACTTTAAAAAAGTGATTAATCTACCTTTTTCATTAATAAAAAAATTGCTTTGACAGCTGGTTGAATATTCTTCGTATTGAATAAGTATGGACTACTTTCACTTATATCTTATTGAAATGAAGAATTTCATGGCCAACACATGTAAATGACATATCTGAATTTATACATGTAAAATTAATAGCAATACTGTACCAACATTAGCTGAATTTTGCTTTCCATCACCAGAGTAATAAATGTTGTTAAAAAACCATTGTGTAAAGATGCTGACAACATTGATATATGAGATAATTAAAAATTTCAATAAATAAAAAAAACTTAGGTGGAATGATAGGAAATAAAGAAATTAATATCATAATCAACAGATGCTTTAAAATATTTCCTAATGGAAGGTAATTTATAAGTATCATCATGTTTATTGATACAATTTGATTTCTTAAAGATGTCAGCAGTTTCTCTGATTTTTCTTTGGTGGATAGTGTCACATCTGGATAGGATTCTGGTTTGAAAAATCTGTATTATGACTAATAATCATAGTATGATGTGGAAATTCTAATGGTGATGAGTACTGGTTTACTGCATTAACATATGTATCTCTATCTCTCCTAATATTGCTGTGGCAATTATTCATAATTTACATAAGATATTGCACAAACTCTATATAGGATAATATAAATTTCATAGATCTCAAAAGAAATTGTGTCTTTAAGTCTAGATAAAATTATATCAATTTTTTGATTAAGGGTATATATTGTTATTATATTATAAAAATTTAGAATATGTCAAAAATGGTCTATAGTTTCTTTTATATAAGAATAAGGAGTGCAGTTACCAAAGTTGTATTTTTTCTTTTCTGCTATTTTTTATTATGCTATTTTAAATTTGAATTGAGGCTTTATGTATGAATCTATTATCTTAGTTAATAATATATATCTTCTTTCTCTAAATATGGCGTATTGGAAAGGTTAATAAAGAAAGTTTTACTACAAAGAAATATATAAGCTGAGTAATGATGAGATCAATAATGGAAGTATCTCTCTCTGTGTGTACATTTTTTTAAAAATAAAAGGTGATAAAAGTTTTTCTGTTTTTTTTTTGTTAAAGAGAATATCAAGAAAGGAAGTTTCCAATTAGTTTCTGTTTTAATTGTAAACTTAATATGAAGATGGCTTTCACTTATATGTAAGAAAAATTGCATAGTATATTTTTATATTTCCAGACATAAAACATCATATCTATGCATCTAGTCAAATAAAAGTTTTTTTTTTTTTAAATGCTGATTTAAAGTATGAATTTCGATAAACACCATAAACAAATCAGTAAGCATCTGTGAGATGAGGAAAACTATTGGAGTATCAAAAATCTGCTTATAATTTTGCCTATTATACATGAATTACGTATTTGAAAGCAATGTTTAGTTAAAGCAATAATACAGGAGAGAAAATTGAAATACTGGGAAACTATATTTGAAACTTTACCAATTGAAATATTTGTAAAAACAAAAAAAAAACAAAGTCGAGGAGCTGACTAGTAGTATCAACTTTAATTTTTTTAAATATAAAAACAACATGAACAGAGTTCTTAGGAAACAAATATCTAACTAAAATGTAAGTGGGAGATCCTATTGCACTTTCTATGGGGTAGAGGGAGTTATACATTTTTAGTACTTCATAGAATTTGGGACAAATAGAAGTCTTTTCATGGGAAATAATTTTGTTTTTTATTTCTTTTTTCAATGTATGATTTGTTCATAATAGTTTTTGTTGTTTTCTCAAGATAATAGTGTCATCTCATTGATTTCACATAAATATTATCCTCAAATAGAGTTAGAATTTTATTGTTGTATATAGTGATTCATGACAACATGATTTATACACCTATATACTGTTTAGAGTGTGATTTTTATTGCAAGGATTCACTATAGCAATCATCATCAATTTGTACTCACTACTTTCATTTACAATCAATTATTTATTATAATAATCCTAAAAAAAAATTTGGCAGCCATTTTATAAGAGTGATGATATCATAGAATAGTATTTATTAATGCTATGTCATCCAAAAGTAAAATAGTGCTTTTCATGGTGAACTTGTATAGGACAGAGTTTATTCATAATACTCAACATGATACACAATATTAATGTTGTAAGCAATATTTTGATTATAAACTTAAAATATGATTAATGAATGTAAACTACTATATTTAATTTCCATTCTTGCAAGTCAATCAGTATATCATAAATGATATATCCATAGTAAGGATTTTCATCATTAATGATTACAAAAAAAAAGTATTCATTCAGATAATCAAAATCATACTTTAATAAAATTCAACAACTAAATATATTAATACAGTGTTAAATTTCCAAATGTACACATTAGTTCAAAAATTGTACACTGCATTTACTTACTTTTATGGATTAAAATTTTTATTAACAGTTCTTTGCTTGCAGCAAAAATTACAATCATCATAATGTAATTTACATATCATAATTGTTATTTTAAAGAAAAATATTTTATAAAAATGAACTTTGTATGATCAAAAATTATTATATCTAAATTAAAAATAACATTTAATCTATTTACTCAATTTTAAAACATCTTGTAATTTGCTTTAGAATAGCGAATATTACCACAATTTGAAAAATATGAAAATAAAAAAAATGAACATTTTAGTCAGCATAAAACTAAAAATAAATTTTGATATGTTATCAATATTTAATTTTAAATTGTGTGCAGTGTAAATATTAGCTAAAGCATTTAATCAAATCAAACTGCTAACATAGTTTTTGTTAAAAAACATTGAGAAAATTTGCATACATTATGCAATTAATATGTAGTACAAACAGACTGAAAAAGATTCATATCTGGAATATTTGTTTAAATAGTTTATATCTCAGCTATCACAAGTACAGTACTAATAAAAAAAATTAAGTCATTCCCAAGAAAATAGTTCCCCCACTTAATAAAATGGGTCATCTCATGGTAAAAAAATACACATGTGTATTTGTATATTTAAATCTGCATAGTACGTATTGTGAAAAAAGGCTTAAATATTGATTGCATATGCAAACACAGAATGCATTACATACTTTTTTATTTTTAATACATCAGAATTTTTTTTTGATGTTAATGGCAATTAGGTTTTGATAATATATAGTTTTCTAATTTTGTTATTCTTACACTAATGATAAATAACAGATCTTCATGATCAATTAATAATTTCATATAAATAATATAATATAGTAGAACAAGTTTTTAAAAAATAAAACTTCAATAAGGATTTTTTTTCAATGCAATGAGAAACACTTATGCAGAACACAAAAAATTGATAACTTCTAGTTTATTTTCACATCTATTTTGCTATACTTTTGAACAGTTAAAAGATTATTTTTTCTAGTGGTTCTGTTTAAAAGTATATAATTACATTCATTTTCAGCTAAAATCATGACAGCAACTGATACAACTACAAAAAAAATCAAGAAAACCTTTTGAGCTTGAAAACCAAAATGAATATCTTATGTCAACTGGTAAGAGGAGAAGGATATCATGACAACTGTTTTTTATAGGTTTGTCCACATTTTAGATTTACCACTATTTTTAAAACAAAAACAAAATAGAATAAAGTGTTCAAACTATCATAACAGTTTCCAAGCATCCCATATAAAAAGAAAATCCAAGATGCATGTCAACCATTCATTCTAAATCTTTTTCTTCAGAGATACTCAACCATTAACATTGGTGCACTCCTCCAAAAAAAAAACAAGATTGTCAAAGGATTTAGAAGACAACGGTAGACCTTATAATGAGAAATTGGTGGCTCATAAAATTGAATAATTATGATTGATGAATGGATCACTCAAAAGAACTTTAAGCTAAGTTTTTTACATAGATTTAAATTACATTATCATACATACATACATATTTTAAGTGAATACTTGAATAATACACATAATACAGTTTACACAAACAAATAATTCACATTAAGGGGTTTTTAATTTTTCTATATATATTAAATTGTTCTTTGTTCACAGCTTGTAATGTAATTGTTAGTTGGAATAACCAGCCAAATTTTTTTCCCGTAGGAAAGCATTGTAACTACTTATTTTTTATACAATATTTTTATTTAATGATGAGTTTTGGGAAATCAATTGCCCTTGTTAAGTATGGTAAAGATATATTTATAAACCACATAGCTTTAGACAAAATTGAGTTTGTTATTTGAAAACGTTTAGAAATGGCTATTTATTAATCTACTTTCAAAACATGTTATACTTTCTTGTTTAGTGAAGTTTATTTCATCTTGTAGGAATATAAAAGTCTCAATATGAAATTGTCCAAGTGTTAGCTTTTTTGTCTATAATTTAGATCTTAGACCAGAGTGAAATGTAGAATCCAAAAATATTGTTTTGACAACAAGCTTTGGTTGTTATCATATGATATATACACATGCATGTTTGTATTCTATTTTTTGCACTGAAAGTCAATAAATGTCATAGCAATTTCATATTACAGCCATTTAGATGATATTTAATTGTGACTGATATTAGTTTGTTACTGTTGACAATTTCTTAACATTATTTATTCCACTCCAGATTTGAGTGATCAATAATGTTCATTAAATACTAATGAGGTGCTTTCTTATCTATATTCCCAAATTAATTTCTGACTTAAAGCTTTTGCTGAATTTTTTTAATACAATTCATTTTTTATCCAATTGTCACCTTTGAATTTTTTGGACTAAAAAGCTATCAGTCTGAAAGTAAAAAAAAAGACATTTGTTTTAAATTTAAATCCGTTTTCCTAGTTAACTAGTCTTCAACCTGTTCAGTATTTCAATATTTTGAAGTTCTCAGCTTTAAGTAATTAATTTGGGAATATTAATAGAATACCGTAGGAATTTAATAAGGACAAAATCTTTTAATTATTCTATTTTATAGCAGATGGTAGAAGTGAAATAGAATAAATACTAAGATTTTAAAAAATATTGGGTAGACTGGTATTATATGTATCTTATGTTAGTATATTTTTATACATTGGATATAAATATGATTAGAAGCAGCGGAAAACCTAGTCCAGAGTCTTACTTATTGACACAAAGATTCTAGTATGATTAGTTAAAGCCCAATATTTAAAAATTTTTGATTCTTAAACTTTTAAAATATTTTGCATATTGATGACGGATTAAATTTAATATGAAAAATCTCAAAAATTATTAAGTTATGCCACTAAAGATAAAACATTTTACGTTAACGAAGAAGAACTTCTTTTTTCTAAATGCTTACACATTTTGTAAATAAGTTCGTGTGAAATAAAGCGATAAAATTTAATCTTTTACATTTAAATATTTGATATAAAAAAAGTGATTATTCAGCATATGCAGACATTATTACATAAAAATTGTCATTAATACTCTATCTAATAAAAACAGAAAAATGTTTTTATTTTAACTTACAATTTAATTTACATTATATCAGAAATTAGTTTACAAATAATGCATAGGATTATAGCAAGAAAGGTATATTCATTCACACACACACATACATGTTGTAAAGATATTTGCTTTTTATAAGGATAAAAATAAGACTTTTAAAAATATAAATAAATTTGATTAAAAATTCTATTTGATTTAATATTCTTTATATTAATATCATCTTTGAGATATTTTAATATAAAGGTGTTAACACCATGTGGAAACAGCGCGACTATTACGTCACAAGTTTTAAAATTAAATTGAATAAAAACCTCGCAATAAGAATAAAAATTGACAAAATTTAAAAGATGAATCAATAAAAATGATGAGCTTTTTTTTTGTCCTTTAATGAGATAAAAATTGAATGCGCCGGCACGTAATCGGCGATATATGCGCAATTTACAATCTATTGTCATTGCGGAAATTAATCTTTTCATTATTTCTAGCTAATAATAATAATATTAAAAAAAAAGAATTTTAAATCGTCGATAGAAATCAAAAATAATAATAAATGTTTTCTTTTAAATCCCATTAGTTTTTCAAAAAGTATTAAAATTCTTGTTAGCAAATTAAAACTTAAACAGTTGTTTAGAAAAAAATTAATTATATCTATATTACGTTCAGTAATATACATAATTTCAATCTATCACGTTATTTACATTTTGAAGAATAAAAATTTAAAAGATCATTAATTAAAAAAAAAAGATATTAATTGCAACTTAAGTAGTAAAACAGATTATAGATAACATTGTAATTATTGAGTACTAAAATATTGTTGATAAACTTTTTTATTATGACTGTAAACTGAACATACAAAGATATTTTTGATAGGGATTAATGTTTTCTCTCAGTTATTAATTTAAAAAACAATATATATATGTAATAGCATAATATCAGCAATCTTCTAGCATTTCCAAGATATCAGGAGAAATCTAGACAAAGTAAAATTTGAATTTTTTTACTGGTTTCAATTATACTTAGGATTTTTTATTCAAGTTAAGAATCTGTGGACAGGACTGATAATAATTTAATATTAGCCAGAAAGAGTATCTAAATATTCTGTTGGTGCATAAAATCAGGATGGCAAACCATCCAAATACTTACCCCCACAGTAATTGGAAAGACTGGTATAATTTCATCAATTCTTGCCAATAGGCATGTTGGTAAACAAATGTCATATCTTTTTGTTGAGCACTTTTTGGAGAATAGTGAAATGACCTCTTACAATAACTGTAGTGATGTTAGTTATTTTCTGTACACATTTGGATTTAAATGAGACGCCTATATAAATGTTATTTAGGATAGATTAAAGTCTTAATATCAATAACTGCTACCTTCTTAAAATAAACAGGCTAAAAATTTAACAATCTGTTTATCTTATAACAAAAGCAGCTAGAATTTCACAAATAGATAGTTTCTAGTAATATATTTATTTTTTAAAATATGAATATGTAAACAAAAGACCACAATTTTCCATTGTGATCAAACAGATTATACAATATTCAATATACAATATGATTTAAAATAAGATTATGACTGACATTGTCTTACCCTGTATGTTCTATATTACATAATTTAAACACAATTTAATGTTAACATATTTATACTTTAAAAAATAAAAGGATTACAATTGCCATGATGAATAGATGTTTAGATTTCTAGCATAACAGCTTTATATAGTCTTATAAATCAGTTTATAGTTTTCGTGATAGATATATTTGCAGTGAAATATCTTTTTTGTTTATTCCCAATATATTTATTGTACGTATTTAATATATATTGTCAGCTATGCATATATAATGTAATATTCGGTCAATTATGAGATTATTTATGCTGTGAGAAACAAACAAAATATATACCGGATAAGATATTTGCTGTTATTATTTGTTTATAATTAGGATGGAATTAACTCTTTTATATGATTGTAGAATTACTTCACCTCTAAACATTATTTTTTCCTCATGGGTCAATCTTATATACTTTCTACCACGTAGCCTTTTTTTATATTGAATATTTTGAGGCACACATATATAAAAAATGCGGATATGTGTATGTGTGTATGGTTTAAGCAATTACATCAAATTAATATTTTTTAGAGTTGAAGATGTAAAATTGATTTTATTTAAAATTAAAATAAATATACTTTTTATTTTAAATTATTAAATATATCATTTATTTTGCAAAATGTGTCTGTTTAAAAGACGAATATGTGCGCGCGTGTGCGTGTTCTACATGAAAATGAGACGCATCCTTTAAAAATTACTGATGAAGTAGTTATAGATATTCATAATATTTGATTAGAGAAAAATAACGTTAATTTTTTGTGAGGTGTTTTGTAATGTGTGTATGAAGAATAATATCCAATATTGTAAGGGTACAAAAAATGTAAACATTATTTTAATATAAAATAAAAAAAGAGTCAATTAGCATATGAATGAAGTACAGTAAATGACAAAAAAATCATGACTAAGTTAATTTGATTCTTTTGATAATGATTATGTAAAAGCTAAATAGCATTAATATTCTAAAAATATTTAGATCCAAGCTCTAAAAAGAAATTCTATAATACTTATTTCATTTATGATGACTAGAAAAATATGTTGATATCAACAGAAATCAATTATACATTTTTTCAATTTAAACTGTCAATCCTTTTTTTACATATGAGGATGTATCCAACAAACTAGAATTATTCTCTGTTTGTTGGGTTATTGTAATACATACTTGCAGCGACCTATTGAGTAAAGTCATAATGCCATGTAGTAAATATTTTGGATAGTTTAAGATTAGCACTGCCATGATATAATCATCAGGCCATAAGTATTCTAATGTTGCAAATTGTTTTAAAAATTTACAACTATGGCATTCTGCTATCACAAACACCCTCCCCCTCACTGGAGAAAGATACTGGATTCTGCCATCGCAAATACAGGCAGCAAAATTATTATTAAAATCTAAACTGCTAGAATAATTCATAAAATTAGAATAATTATGGCTGGATGATTACTTCATGGCAGTACTAATCCCAATGTACTTATTTTTGTTGTGTGTTTATTCATCAATTTTTGTGATGGTTGAAAAGTTAAAACAATATAAAATTATATTTTCAGTTAGGAAAAATGGCAGGGAAAATGGTTGTAATACTTGAAACAGTTTTCAAGTAAGTAGATCTAGAGCAAACACATATTTTATGAGTGCTTTAATAGAAGAGTCAAATTTTGCAAACATTTTTGTTCATTCAGAATTTATTCATAATAATCAGGCATTTTACCTATAAGTTCTGAAATATTGTGTGATGTGGTGAAACAAAAATGTCCTGATTTGTGGCAAAGTAAGGAATGGTAGCTTTATAATAACATGCTAACATGGCAACACCTTGAGTGTGAAACCATTTTAATAAAAAATAGTATGAATTAGCTTATCCATCCACCATATTCAATGGATCTGACTCTATATGAGTTTATTTTATTCTCCAGAGTGAAAAAATTCCCCAAAATGAAACATTTTGCAATCTTGGAAGAGGTAAAGAAAAAAAATAATGGAAACATTAAAAAACATCAATTTGCAAGAGTTTCAGGACTGCTTCAAATAGCAGAAAACATACTTAGACCAATTCATTGGATCAAATGGACAGTACTTTGAAGGAGATTCAATTTATAATACCTAAAACTAAATACACAATTTTTTATTACAAAATTCTGATTTTGTGGAGGATATTTATTGTATATTTTGCATAAGAAACTTCTATTGTTACTATTTTAGGCTTATTTCTGACACTGTGTGTAATTTTGTCCAAAACATCCATTTCAATATCTATCGTTGTCCAGAAATGATAAATTCTCACAAATAAAACACATAAGAAACTTTATTTTTAATAGGATATATTATTTCTTTTCCTCAAACTATCAAATGGGGGAAAGTAAAAAAAAGGAAAATTTTATTCTCTTTTTATAATTATTACTTCATTTTAAAGTCATTTAATTTTGTATAACATACCAAATGTCTAAATAATAAATCTGGTAATATATTTTTGTTTAATGTTTTATTTATAGAAATTATTATAATTAACTACATATATATAATTCATATATAGATCTGGGTATCATTTTATGTGGTAGATAGGTTCCACAGAAAACCTGCATTAAAAAAATCACACAAAAATAGACTTAACTTACCTTGAAAAATGGGGGATACATTCTGTAATTTTCAGAAATCACATAAAAGCAAAGCAACAACAAAAAATTACTTTAAAATTCACATAGAATATAAGAAAATAAAGTATGACTAATAAAAAATTTCAAATATTTGAAAAAAATTGTTATAAAAGAAACTTTTTTTATATTTTTTATTAACTACAGTATTTAATTTTACATGTTTTATACATATTTTAGTCATTATCACTATTTGACAATATGTGGTTCTTTTGTGAACTGGTAAGAAATAAGATTCATCACAAGATAAAGTAATACTAGTGCCACATTCAGTCTTGTGCTGTGTTAGTAGTTTTTTGTCAATAATTTAATTGGTGATTAAACTTTAAGATGATGATTTTACTAACTGTTTATAAAGCTCATGATATCCAGACATACAACTATTTAACTCTCATTGGAATTTAAGAGGTTGTTTATTGCAGCAAACTCTCTCAGATTTCAGCATTTTCTGACATTTTTCTTTATTTCACACATCAACATAAAATCTATGATTAAATGATTATTACTTATCAGAAAAATTTTTTTTTCATTTGATAGATATTTTTGTTTACTATTGAAATAATTGTTAAATGTTCACATTTTGTTTCTATATTAAAAAAATGAGATCGCAATCAAAACAAAAAGATTATACATAATTATTAGAAAGATTATTTTCAGTTTACAAAATCTTTATTATTTTTGATAATTTTTAAAAATCTAAAAGAATATCTATTTCTGTTATATCTAACAAAATATGTTTTAAAAGTTAAAAAATTTTGAATATTTATTGTGATATTTTTATAGTCATAAGTGTAAATTTATTATTATTATTATTTACTCATAGGTATAAGTAAATTTTTTATATAGAAGCTAATATTTTTAAATAGCTTCAGGCCATATTCACATTAGCTGTTAATATAATGTTATATTTTTGAGAAAAAAAGTATTTTAAGTCAAAATAAGTTATTAATAATTTAAATTTCTTGATATCTAATAAATATAGGGAAATATGAACTTCTTTAACACATAAAAGAAAACCCACATAAAAAGATATTAAGAAGAAACATGAATCGCATAACTTCAAAATCGCATTAAAAAAATCTGTATAAAATGGACCCAGGTGTACCTAATAAAAGTGTTCTTCTTGCTAGGCTTTTTTCCACAATACACCTGGATCTCATTTTATGCGATAGATAGGTTCCTCAGAAAACACGCGCAAACAAAATCACACAAAAATAGACGTAACTTACATTGAAAAAGGGGGGATGTGGTCTGTGATTTTTCAAACTTCGTGTAAAAGCAAAGCACCAATGTAAAATTACTTTAAAATTCGCGCAAAAAAAAAATAAGGAAATAAAATATGACTAATAAAAAATTTCAAATTTGAAAAAAATTGATACAAGACAAACTTTTTTTAACTATAATATTTAATTTTATTCAAAATAATATATTTTTATGCATAATTTACAGTACAGTAATTTACATTTTTATACACATTTTAATTATTATCGCTATTTGCTGAAAAACACATTTGTTTGCAAACTAGTAAAAAATCAGATTCTCACAAGAGGAAATACAACTAGCGCCAAGTTCACTCTCATGTTGTGTTAATGGTTTTCTGTTGACAATGTATTTAGTAATTAATCTTTGAGATGATGATTTTATTAATTGTTTATGAACTTAGACTTATAATAATAAAAAGACATTTATTCACCACTGCTGGAAAAAATTTAATTAAAACTAACAACTAAAAATTAAATTCTTATTTTTGTTTTTAATTTTTTAATTTTCAATTCTATTTTAAAATCAAATTTCGTTTTACATCACATTAATTTCAAGTCGCTGTAAGTAATTTTTAAATTGTTAATTACAATTAAAAATCAGATTTTAATTTTTAATTGTGCCCACTGCTATTACTGACCTTTTAAAAATAAACTTGTGGACATTAAATGATTAATAATTGATTACGTTCTTTTTTAAAAAGCAAAAACAGAATGTGATTTAAAATGCAAAATTAACACGCACAATGTTTGAACAAATTTACATTATAATCTTGTAAAATTTAATGTGTGTATACATAAAATGTGGAAATCATGATTTTAATTTCATTATTGCATAAAATCTTACTATTATAAAGCACTGAAAATATTGAAATTACTAAGATGACAGTTGAATTCCAATAATGTGCTATTACTTTCAATATAACGTAAGTGCACAAAATTTATTATTTAAAGTAATAGCGCATTATCGGAGTTCAACTTCCGGTGAAACATGAATCGCATAACTTCAAAATCGTGTTAAATAAGTCCATGTAAAAAGAGACCTAGGTGTATTTACAAAAGAAAATATTATATACAGAATCTCTTTATTTTATTTAGACAACATACTATTTTGTTTAACATAGCACATTCTTAAAACAAATCTTTGAATTTCATCTGATGATGGTTACATATTATTTAGACAACTTTCAAAAATTTTTGCAAACTTTCCATTAATTTCTTTGAAATACTTCTCACATGATAAAATATATAATATCTGTACTTTCTTGATAACATTAAAAGTACATACTCAAATATTCTTACATTGTTATAAGGGTGAAAATTTAAGGCAATTCTACTCATTTGCAAAGTATAAGATGCTAATGTTTTCACATTATATTTGCATATCTATAAATGTCTCCGAAATGTATTAAAAGGCTAAACTTATAGTTAAAAGTTATCTTTTGGTTAGTTTTTAATAAACTTTATATATATATATATATATATATATATTTAAATTGATAAAAAATCAAGTCATATGACCTAATTTTAATAAAGCTTCTATTTACAAATGTTATATATAGAGTAAGTTAAAAACAAACTCTTATGAAGCTTCAAAAATACCCTCAACCTCAGACCGCGGTTTCTGCCTCTAGCGTCATGAGTGAGGTGCTATGGAATAAAAGTACTAGAACTAGTCCAGCATTTTATCAATGCCTAACTATTGAGAAGAAAATCTGAAACTTTCAGACATTTAAATGTCCAAAAATCCAGCTATCTAACTCAAATAGCCGTATGTGACTGAACTAAGTTCAGATACACCATATATTAATAGCTCTAGCAATATAAAATCGCCAAAGCATTAATAGCAAAAAACTAAAATTAAATTGATAAAAAATCAAGTCATATGACGTAATTTTAATAAAGCTTCTATTTACAAATGTTATATATAGAGTAAGTTAAAAACAAACTCTTATGAAGCTTCAAAAATACCCTCAACCTCAGACCGCGGTTTCTGCCTCTAGCGTCATCAGTGAGGTGCTAGGGAATAAAAATACTAGAACTAGTCCAGCATTTTATCAATGCCTAACTATTGAGAAAAAAATCTGAAACTTTCAGACATTTAAATGTCCAAAAATCCAGCTATCTAACTCAAATAGCCGTATGTGACTGAACTAAGTTCAGATACACCATATATTAATAGCTCTAGCAATATAAAATCGCCAAAGCATTAATAGCAAAAAACTAAAATTAAATTGATAAAAAATCAAGTCATATGACCTAATTTTAATAAAGCTTCTATTTACAAATGTTATATATAGAGTAAGTTAAAAACAAACTCTTATGAAGCTTCAAAAATACCCTCAACCTCAGACAGCGGTTTCTGCCTCTAGCGTCATCAGTGAGGTGCTAGGGAATAAAAATACTAGAACTAGTCCAGCATTTTATCAATGCCTAACTATTGAGAAGAAAATCTGAAACTTTCAGACATTTAAATGTCCAAAAATCCAGCTATCTAACTCAAATAGCTGTATGTGACTGAACTAAGTTCAGATACACCATATATTAATAGCTCTAGCAATATAAAATCGCCAAAGCATTAATAGCAAAAAACTAAAATTAAATTGATAAAAAATCAAGTCATATATATATATTGTAACACTATATTTTAACCTCTAAATCAATAATCATAACTATAAACTCTTAAAAAAAGAAGCAAATATTGATGTCTGCTACTGTTATTGCATTAAATAATAAGATTGGACATGATATTCATATTTTCTGTATACTACTACATATTAGGGTAGATTATTAAAATTATCCATGATATCATGCAGATTTTATCAATGACAACGTCACAAAACGATTTTTTTCTAAAGCGCTATTAATATTGAATGAAAAATAAACACCTGCATATAAAATCAATATTAAAAGAAAAATACACAGGATAAAAAGATATAATATTAACTATAATAAAAGAAAGTATTTTACATATTGTTAATATAATAGTAATTTCATTACGATAGCTAGACTATCAATTATACACTCAATAGTGATAGCAAATTTTAATGTTATGTTTAAACATATGTTTGTGGGACACAAAAGTTTATGTTTTATTAAAATGTAGTAAATTTTAAAAGATATAGGTGTAAAATGCTAAAATAGGGTTATTCTTAGTGTTAAATAAGTGGGTTTATTATTAATTAAAATGAGAACTTTAAAAATAAATAAAACAAAAAAAAATCATTTAGTTTAATATTTTTAAGTCATTTTATTTGTGAAATAAATAATTGTGTATTTTATTTTACTGCTAATTAATGTCATATAATATTTTAATATTTAAATAATGTTTAGTTGTCATTTTAAAATAATTTTGACTCTAATTTGGTGCTTTAAACTCTTAAAACTTTTAAATCTCAGCTGCTTCCAAACATTTCCTTGCAGAGCCAAATCCCCGCTCTCCCCTACAAATGCAAAAAATGAAGTATTCTGGATGAAAAAAATATATGATATCACTGGTCACGTGGTAGTGTCTTATAAACGCCACCATTTGTCAAGATTTGTTTAGTCTTCTTTAATTACAGTGTATTGAAAGACTGCATCAAACTTTCATGTGACCATTCTAAATTTAAATAGAGCTTGTAGACATAGCAGTATATTGTACTATAGAAACTTTTTGCATAAAATAGATTGTATTCTTGATATAAGTGATCATTATTCATTTATTTAATCCTGCATATAATCTTTTACACATAAAACTGTCATACTATTTGTATTTATAAGCTTGTGCTATCATGTCATGAAAAAAATGTTGAAATGCTAACATTTCTAAATTATTTATTTTATTTTGTTTTAACCTTTTTTTTTTTTTAATTTATGTTTATTTAATAATTGTTTCAGTTTTGGTTTACACAGGTTTCAAAATACACAAAAAGTCTGCTTTTTGTATTTTCATTTTGCATTTTTGTATATGATAGTTAATTTTTTTTGGTCCATCTATAGACTTATTGCAAATTTAACCCCCTTAATAAATAAAAGCTGAGCCTATCATGGTACTTGATTATTATTAATAAATTTAGCAGTTTAGAAATATTTTTAAAAATTAGTAACCTTTCCATAAAATAGATTTAAAAGTGACCTGAATTACTAGTAGTTGCAAATTCAAAAAACGAATTTCATCTTTAAACTATTATAGAAAACAGAATGGTAGTTGTTCAAATGCAAATAATTAGCTTTGATGACGTAGCAGCAGTTACAGTTGTAATACTAATGCAAAAATAAAACTTGCTTGCGAACAGAAAAGTCAAAACAAAACACAAGAACTAGTAAAATTCAAAAGAAAATTATTTTATCAAAAATGTATGACTTTTATTTTTTAAATTTTGGTACTGTTAATAAAAGTTGGGAGTGAGATGAGCTAGAGATTCACTTCAGGTCATCTGGCAATGGTCCAAACTATGTACATAAAGCAAATTATTATTATTTTTATTTTAAAAAATAACATATAAAAAAAATATTTAAATTCATTTGCATTACGGTTTAACCTTACAAGTATTATATAGATCTGAACTCAAATCTTTTTAAAAATAGATCCTAACGCGGTTATAAATTTAAATTTTTTAAAGATAATCCTCAATACAGTTTAGTTCAATTGTATCTAAATTCTGAAGATGCGTCAAGAATATTTTTAACATTACAGGTTTCTATAGTTACTATTGAGATAAACTTCAGGAAATTTAAAATAATTAAAAATTATTTGAGATTTCATTTGGAAAAAAAAAAGAGTTAAATATAGTTGTCCCATCTATAGCACAATTACTATTAATTATAAATATTTTTACATAATTTTCTATTTTGATTAAATAAAATCAATGATAATGATTTTTAGTGCATTGTTGATCAAATTAAAATCAATGATAATAATAATAATAATTTACTTATATTGAATGCTTTTTATATATGTAAGTAGTAGTCAGAGTATGAGCACAGACTTTCACATGACCTACCACTCTCCACACCATCTCATAACACTGATATACCTGAACATACATGTGTCGAAAAGATAAATAATCACCAATATACGTATTTCATGCTAAACCAGCAATCATTAGTTGGTCCAGATTACCATCTCTACACATATATGCTACAAGTGCTCAGATATATATTAAGATAGCAAATCCTCCTACCTTTTAATTAATGGACAGGCTTCAATGTACTCCACACTCCAACTCTTCAACTGTCCATCCAATTGAAAATCTGATGATGGAACGCTCAAAGGCCACCCTTAGGCTGAGATTGTTGTCATACTTATGTTGACCTTTATCTTTTTGACATATGGGTGTTCAGGTATATCAGTGTTATGAGATGGTGTGGAGAGTGGTAGGTCATGTGAAAGTCTGTGCTCATACCCTGTCTATTACATATATAGACATAGGTATATATAAGCCTGTGTATTTCATCTATTATATGTAAGTAGAGAAATTTGAACTTAAGATTTTTCAGTCTATATCAGTCCTCCACTCTATCTCAAACAATATACACATGACCACTTACGTGTGAAAAATATAGATGATCCTCAATATACTTATTTTGTGCAGAACCAACCCTCAACCATTGATCCAAATTATAATCTTCCACACATATTTACAACCAGAGTTTATATTAAGATAACAATTCTGTAAACGTTACTGAACAGATTTCAATCTTCTCACCCTTTCAACAATTCAACCATTCATTTCATTAAAAGTTTGATGATGTAATGCTCAAAGTTCTTGTTGGATTTGATATTGTAGTCATACCCATAGAGACAGTACATCAATTTAACATTCATATTACCTTTCCTATTAATATATATAGATATGTAATGGTCTAGTAATATGAAGGGTTAGATTAACATAATGTCTGATGGATGTGACTACAATATCAAATCCATTAGAGGTTTTGAGTATTCCATCATTGGTTTTTCAATAAAATGGATGGTTGAATAGTTGAAACAGTGAAAAGATTGAAGCCTGTCCAGTAAAGTTTAAGGAATTGCTATCTTAATATAAAATGAGCAGTGAGTGTATATGTAGGAGATTATGATATGGCCCAACTGATAAGTACTGGTTCTGCATGAAATACATATATTGGGGAACATCATTTTGCATGTATGTAGACAGATGTATCTGTTGCTTAAGATGGAGTGGAGGATAAATGTAGACTGAAAACTCCTAAGTTCAAATCCTTCTACTTAATAATAATAATAATAATTTAATTTACATGTTTACAACATTAAGGCAATTGTACAATGCACAGCGAATTAATATAGACAAATATTCACACATAAATAGAATATAAAACAATAAAAACAAAGCAGAAAAAGAATAAATAAATAAAAATTTAGTGTTCTAAATAGGACCAAAGATAATGAACTATTTAAAGTCAATACCAGACCTATCTGTACTTGTAATGTCTTTAATAATAATTCAATTTGCTTAATTGCAAACAACAGCTTAATAGCTTTAAAAATTTAGCGCAGTAGTATAATTATAAATATATTTATCAAATGCTACATATACCATCTGCAGAAACATTTCTTCAATTTGTAAACGCATTAAATATATCTAAATCAAAAATAATGATCTGCTACAAGAACTAATACTGCTTAGAGCATTACAGTTCCAGCATTTTATTAGTAGAGTTTCTTGAAATTTTGACCATTTATCATTACTGATTATTGGCACTTCAGGAATTGAATATCATTTTCTCACATATCTCATTTTTTAAATTGGAAATATATAAAATTATTGGCTCTCAGATTACTTTCTGGTCTATATAAAGACTTGGAAATAATATTGAACATTTCATCACATACAATCAATCATATATGCACAGTGTTAAGCTTAAATTAAATGCAAGAAATTCTGGGATATATTCTTATACACATAAGACCATGAATTTCATATCTTACTCTGGTTTATTATATTTTATTCCTGAGATATTGATCCATTATACTATTTATTTTACGAAATAAAAGCAGAGAAAGAGAAAAAGGTGAAGTTCTATCAAACTTTGCCATGACAGTTATTAAAAAATCAATTTACATTACTCAGCATCACATATATATGTGCACATGTTAATAGAGTTTTGAACTTTTTTTGGTTTGAAAAAAGTGCTTTGAAGTACGGCATAAACAATTTACAAATCACATGTTAATCAAATATATATTTTTAAACAAATTGTTTTAGAATTTTTTTATATTTAATATTAATATCGTTTAAAATATTTACTGTGATAACAAAATTATATATATATAAACAAAAAAAGACTTATAAATCCAATAAATAATATTATATTTCAACCAAATTATAGGTATATAGGCATTGAATTTATAGGTATATAGGCATTGAATAGGTATATAGGCATTGAATATTTTAAAATTTAAGATATGAGTCGTATTTTAAAGAAAAAAAAGAGTTCACGGAGAATTATGTAAATAGGTGGAAGTATGTCCCTTTAGACTATGCAATACTTGGAACATAATAAAATTGTATCCTACTTACATTATTTGAAAGGGTTTTCAAAATTCACTAAAGTCTTATATTTGTGTCTGCATTTAGAAAAAATAATTTTTTTCTAGAAATTTCTAAAATTGGAATAGTTTTGAATAATAATTATACAAATATAAAGTTATACAGAATTTCTCACTTTACATTTTATATATTCATCAATGAACTTTCAAAAACAGAATGCAGAAAAATTATCTATATTTGTAGCATAGCCTTGTTCTTATAATAGAGATTTTTACCAGAAAAAAACATTCTTAAAGTAAGATGATTGCTGGAAATATTATAGATTAGAATCCTGTTCCTAATCCTATAAAGATAAGTATTTCACTTTTCCATCTAAGCAATAGGAAAATTTCCAATAAACTGAAAATACCTTTCTGCAATAATAGATAAAAAAAATAGTATGCTATTTAGGACCATAAGCATATTATTTATTTCTCATCTGTCAAAATTAGATCAAAAATAATTTCGAAACAATCTATTTGGAAATCTGACTGTATTTATTCTAAACTTTTGAATACAAAGTTAAATATAACTTTGAGAAATGTTACTGACATATTCCAGCCCCCCCCCCCCACTGTACTAACTTTCTATTCATTCACATAATTCTCCCCATGATATCAACTGCTTCACAGGCAATATACAAAAATTTTATCAATAATTCAAGATATAATTCATCATTTAAGATATATCTCAAATCAAAATTTTTTTTTTACATTTTCAACCAAAAAAATTATAGAATAAGAAATGAACTTATTAAAGAGCTCAAAAAATACTTTTTTAAATTCAGCAATAAATCCAGTTAAATTTAATGTCTAAATGTTACTGAATTCTTAGCACTTCATTGATACTATGCTTAATTGCTCCAAAAGAGAAATTTAAAAGCCTTTAATTGATGTCATTGTGGAACAAACTCAAATCCTTATAATTAGTAATTGGCCAATCTATGCGCACAATGGTAGAAATGAAAGATTTAACAACCACAGAAAAATTCCCTTCTGATTACAAACTCAACATTTTTTTTTAAAATAAGGTTTGAGAATACTTAGCTACCTAAAAATATATGCAATAAATATAAGTAAATAAATGCAATAAAATTAATAGTAATTACTAATGATTACTATACAAGTAACAAAGTAGTACAAGAAGACATAATCAGATAGTTTTAGCTTTACTTATTGTGCCAAAGATAATCATATTGATAAAATGATACTTGTTTGAAGTTATTATAATTAACTGTATAGGTTATATTTTTCAAAACAACAATAGCATTAAATTGATTTTGAATCATCAATAATCCTCTAATAAGTTGACTTTTTTTATTGTTAGTCCTAGTGGCAGTTTTTATTAATATTCAACATCCAATTTCATTATAAAATCTTTGTTCTATATTAAGAGTCAATGAAATGGATTTTGACTTAAAAATTTAAGTTTTAAAATAAAAAATATTCTACAAAAATCATATTTGAATTTTTCAAATATTGAAAAAATAAATTCACAATGAGAACAAAGGATATTTTCATCATTCAATGGTGGGCAGATAATCCACAAAATCTACTTGGATAAAAATTTATTTTGAAAATGTACAGGAATAAAATGTTAATCTCTGATAAATCTATCAAATTATGCTTTAAAATATTAAAATTGCATTATAATTTTTAGAATATTTCAAAATACTATAACAAAGTGTCAGTAATAACAAGTGTTGATGTTGCTCAACCAGTATCACAAGGCATGTTCATCTTACCAGCCACAGTTTTCTTTGATAACATTACAGTCAAATATATTAATTTTTTCTTTTAAAAATAAAACATATATAAATGAAGCAAAGTGTATAAAATTTTATTTTAAATAATTATTGTATAATAATTATATAAAATTAAAAATAATTAATTTAAAACAAAATTGAAACAGATAACTTTCATTCCCTAATAAAACCTTTTCAAACTGTTTCTTTTTACACAATCACATGATCAACTATACTACAGCAACTCCATCCAATGGACATTATTTATACTATATTACAATAAATATAATTAGTAAAATACATTTACATATATAAAAATGATTAAATTTATTACAATTCATTTTTTCTTTCTTTTTTTCATAATATATATAATCTTTAAAAAGATAATAATCTTTTCTTTTTATTTTAAAATTATAACTCTAAAATTTCCAATAATCTAACAATTTTAATTTTAAATTGATTATTTTTAATTTTATATATAAAAGGCAACATTATGGACAAATTTTAACATTGAAATTTGAACATTTAAAGTATTAATAATTGTGTAAGAATAATCAGAAATATTTAAAAATCCATGAAAAATTCATATTTTTTATTATTACAAAACTTTTCTCAAGGTAATCTCAAAATGATGTAGTAACCATATTATACTTGGAGCAAAACTAAAAATATAGAAAATGGCCTAAATACACTTTAATCTTTATTGTATTTTGTTTAAAAAATACTGACCTCTTCAGATTTATTTTTGATTGATAAATCAATATTTATTAGTTTTCAGTTTTAACATTTTAGAGCAAGCCTACAGAAATATCATTAAGTATAGATGTAGGAGAGCAATTTAAATACCAAGACAACTCTATCACTTCTGAAGTAAATAGCTATTATATGAAATAAATTAAATACTACATATCTGTTGCCCACTATAACAAATCATATTTGTAAGATTTCTTGGTTTTCAACAATTAAAAATACACTTTTATCACCAGACAATGCCCAAAATGCTTTATAAATTAAAATCTTGTATAAAACAATTATAATATGTTCCTGTAAGAAAATTTTAATTTGTTATCTTAAATTCAAAAAATAAAATAAAAATTAATTTAAAACTAATGCTTAAATTGAAAAAAGTGTTAATTACTGAATAAATATTTTGTTGTGCATATTTTGTTGTGCATATTATTAAAAAAAGGATTAATCTGTGCATAAAATATACTTTATAAAACATTTCCATAGCTATAGTTTAAAAAAATATTTTTTTCACTGAAAGATGACCATATTGTTTCTTACATAGCTAGAGAATAAATTACCAAAATCATAATTTGTTAAATTAAAATGAAACATATATAATTTGTGACAAAGTTGTAAGGGCAGGACATTTGACATATCAACTATAGTAATTTGCTAAATATCTTCCTATCTACCTACCTACCTAGTGAATGACCAACCTACCTATTTACTTACCTACTTACCTATCTATCTATCTATTTGTCTGTCTTGTCTGTCTGTCTGTCTATCTATCTATCTATCATTTATCTGTCTATCTATCTATCATCTATTTATCTATCTATATATGCTGAAAAATGATAAAGATATGTGTTACAGATTGTGCTCTGGGTCAACTGATAAATTCTGGTTCAAGCATAAAATGTGCATCATGGGGATAATAGATTTTTTCACATTTTGGTTATATGTTTATGATTACATACTATACAAGGTGGTAAAAATGGATAGAAACCAGTTCTTAACTAGTGTGAAAGTGATGTAGTGAAAATTTCACTACAGAAATATTATTCATTATTAGATAATCTCTAATCTAATGAATGATTAATAAAAAAGTAATTGACTCTCAATGTATATTTTAAAAAGCAATTTTTGGCATACTTTATGTTAAATTATTAAAGTTTTTTATTTTATTTTTGTAATATCTAACAAATAAAACTGAAATTTTTACAGCATTGTTAACTTTTTTTAATTCTTAATGGCTATAACTGGCATATGATATTTCATATGCCTTAATTTTATATAATTTTTTAAACAAAACAGATGTATATTTCAATATCTTTCTAGGTATATCTATATTTTTCAAAATTAGAATTAGTTTGAATTTAGCTTATATTGTATGTTTTATGCCATGGGGGAGGGTAGGAATATCTCATACTGGTTATAGTCTAAATATATATTTTTTTTGTTTTTGTGAACTTTTTTGGATTTTGCCTATTTTTTAAAACAAAAATACTATTTTCATCAAGCATTCATGGTTGAGAGTCAGGATGGCTGCTTTACAAGCAGTTGTCCTGGGTTAGTGGGTTCACTTTCCAGCTGATGCTATGACACATGAGAAAAAAATACTATTTTTTGTAAGCAATATTTACAATAAAAAAATCACATTTATTTTATTATAGTAACAGAAGGCAATTTTATTAAAAGAAACCAATCAGTACATCCCACCTGGAAGCAGTATAAATAAAATCAATTTTATTTTGCCATTATTTGTGATTTATGGTTAGAGTTTTTAATTTTATACAAATATTATAATATTTAATGTAAATAATGCTTGCTATAACAAAAACCAAATGTATTTATTATAAAAATATATCATTTGTTTCCTTAAAAAACTGAATCACTTGACTCCAATTAGAACTATTCTAAACAAAAGTAATTTATTTCTCCATTTTATTGCAATTTTATAGTTATATTGTTTTAATTTTTTATACAAATATTATGATACATATTTCAAATAATGCTTATGATTAGAAAAATCAAATTTGAAACAATAATTATATCATAAAATAATGCTTTTCTTAAGAGCAGTATCAGATACTAGTAGTAGAATTAACATTACAAAACTGTATCATAGTTCTTCTGGATTAAAGCAATATTTTATGATTTTATTTACTTTGCATAAATGCAGTCAAAGTTAAATAAAAAAATAGATAAAGAAATATATTGTATAGCTAGTTACTATAGTTTTAAAAAGATTAACATATTTTGTTTATTATTTTATTTTATTTCTTATGGTTACCATAAAGACTACCATTATCTTGAGTACAATACAAAAAATTGAAATTATTGATTTCAAATTGAGTGAATAAATGATATTTTTAATTTACATTTAATAACCTTTGATAACAAACAGTTGATTATTAATTACTTAATGCATGAAAACATTTTTTCTCAAAATGGTCATACTTTTTACTACAGTCAAAATAGTGTTAACAAAAATTTTAATCTATAAAATTGATTAAGTGAATATATTTAAGGTAATGTACACATTTCAAATGTAATAATAATACACTTTAGTCATTAATAATGAAAATCTTTTTCTATTTTGTATATGTCATTAGTGACTCTACTGATGGTCTTGCAAAGCCATTGAATGAAAATAAGATAAAGTCATTATTTCCATTTTAATGTTATCATCAATATACAATATTAAATACTGGATAATGAAAAAACTGTACTCTACTTTCAATTTTTTAGATAAATGTCATCATTTTTTCTTCAAAAGATATAGCTTCAATAAAATCACAATCTTCTGATATCAATTTTACAAAATGGCTACCATTGTTCAAAATGATGAGTTTTTTTAAAAAAAAAGTTTCAATTTTTTTTTTAATTGTTGTAGAATCAGTCTGTTGTAACTCAAAATAATGGATATAAATGCATGATGATTTCCATGCCGAAGTCTTGCATAAAGATATAAGCCATATATCATCAATAGTAGACTTATACAATTAATGATTACAAAATATTAATGCACTTAAATTCCTATCTTCAGATCAATACTGACTTTTGCAATAATATATAGAAATTGCTGGTTATTCATGTTTACTACGGATGATATTAAGATAGGAAGCTACTCATTTTATTTTATTAAGCATGAGAAAAATATTGATCTCAGTCCACTTGAAGACATTGAGAAATTTTGGAGTGATCACCTAAATAAAAATAAGTAATGGTAAGTAATTTTACATTATGCTAGAGTAGATAGCTATACATAAAAAGTACATTTTTGCAGGCATCTAAGTGAGATTTGGCTCTTCACAATCAAGGTAGTTATGTATAATCATCATTTGCCAATGAATTGGTTAGATAACACATTCCATTGTTCAAAATACATGATGATGCATGTGTCAATTACATCTTCATGGCTTGAATACATTCGCTGCACAATGTAAAAGCACACCTAAAAGCACTAGATATATTCCTTCAGTCAGAAGTTGATAACTGTATTTTTAATTGTGACATATTTAAATAATTTGTCATGAAAAATTAATGTAAATATAAAATTAATTCTTATATGTTTTTACTTACAGGATGGAGAAAAGTATATTTAGACTACTTTTGTTCTGGTGAATATAATTTTTTTAAAAAAAGAATTGATTATCTTGTTTTTATTAGTGAAAAAGGGAAAATCTAGTAATCCTCCTGTTTATAAATTTTATTGTATCTACTATAAATAGTGGAATCAATTTATCTAGTGTAAGAAGAGTAGGGTAAGTGCTTCTAGTTTTTATGTTAGTTGAATTTGAATTCCTGAAGAAGTAATAGGATGGCTTCATCATGATTTTTTAATCCAACATATGTGAAGTTTTCCCCAGCTGATGTTATCTTATATGTGCTATCCAGGACATATCACACAGACAATATATATAAAAAGTTAGTGTACTGATCTTAGAGTTTCCCACTTTATATGATTTATACATGTTGAAGCAATTATACATATAATCACTAGATGGAGCTATACCAGTAGCTCACTAACAAGCTTTGTTTACATAAACACTGAGAAGGATAAAATTCAATATCTCTTTCATTGTCTCCAACCTTTAAACCATGGTTTTGAGCTGGTTGGCCCACATCAGTAAAGGGTAGGAAGACTATCTCTTTCAGCATTTATGTAAACAAAGCTTGTTAGTGAGCTATTGGTAAAGCTCCATCTAGTGATCCTAAAATGCAAGCTAAGAGCAAGTTACGAAATTTATAACTTGTTTTGTTTATCATATATATATATAATGCACAGATGAAAAAAATTGGTGATTAAAATATATATTAATACTAACATGTTATTTCCAATACTAAATCTACTATTAATGAAAATCTATTTCTATTTATTGCCCAAAATAAGAATATTTGACAACTTCTGTGTAGTATTAATTGTTTTTAAAATAATTCAGTTTGTAAGTAAATGGAATATATTATACACATAATGAGAAAATTTTCAGGAAGAAATCAAAAGTGACCAATTATGGATAAGTTTGAAAGCTTAAAATAAGATAGAAATTCTAGATATATTTTCTAGATATATATATGTCATTCATAAAAGGTTGTTTTAGAGTTAAAAAAATATAATAACATGGATGATTTTGGGATAGAGTTTCAATAATTTGGCTTGAAAGTTAAAATCATTAATAATTAAAATATTTTATATTAGAAACACATCTGTGCTGTATATACATTTAATTATTTACATTTGCTTTTTTTTTAAATAACATTTATTGATTTACTAATGATTGAAATATTTTATATTATTATGCATACATATATGCGCATGCACATATGTTTTATCTAATGCCATTTACAATTTATATATTTGTAAACTATAATTTATATAATGTTATATGTTTAGTTTATTGAAATGTTTTCTAATATTTGCAAATAGTCGGTCAGAATGATTTTTTTATTTTTAATAATTAAGTTATTACCATGAAGTTATTTAATGCTAGAATAGATTGAGTGTATTTTTTTATTCAAAATCACAGTTTTGTGATAAAGCTAGATCCAGATTAACAATATGTTTGATATATATATATAAAAGAGTTTTGAAAAATGTACAGATATGTACTGATAATAGTCATGAAGTCAAGTTATATACTGAATCTGTTTTTTATGATCATGATAGAAACTGTAATTTTAAGTTTAATTTTGATATAAATAAAATAAAAATTTTAGGCCAAGAGAGAGATAATGAAAAAAGAAAAATTAAAGAGGCAGTTTTTATTAGTAGGTATAAAAATACGATAATAAACAGAGAGTCAGCAAATGTTAGGATTAATGAATTGTGGGATATTTAAATCGACATGTGTTTCCGATTGGTAATAGATGATTCCATTTTGAAAGTTGAGTTGAAAATGATTATGAATATAATCGAAAATATTTCTTTATGAGTTTTTATTGAGTTTTTATTTATATTGTATTATAAATTGTTTACCGTTGTTTGGAATATATTTAAGTTTCGTTATTATTATATATATATAAGATCTGGCTTGGCTAGGATGAGCATAAAGCAGAACATAGAATTAGAGCATGAATAGGAGAGAGTACAGTACAGTACATATCTTACAGCACATAAATCCTAAGTCCCTTATAATCTGATATTATACAAAACATTCAAATTAAACAAACTTTTAATAGATGAATGATAATAATGTTAAAAGACATCTATTTAATTTACAGTTATATTAAATGATTAATACTCCGGATAATATCTGTCTAGTGAATGAATTTGAATTAGCATGATGAAAGGAATGATAAATGAATAAATATATAGAAGATTAAAATATGAATGAAGAGCAATAATAATTGACTATTGTAAATGAATAATGGATAGTCCTAAGAATGAGGAGAAGAAAAGGGGGATATGTTGAGAGAATGAATAGTTAATGTTGTAATGAAATGAGAATCAATGAAGAATGAATAAACTGTGCTGGGATAATAAGATGAGATCATGATGAAATTAAAAGAAAAGAAAATATGAATGAACTATGATAACTATGTTGGTGATGATGAATGGGATCTTGAAACATTAATCTGATATTACTAAAACAAAATCAAAAGAGTGCTAAATTTAAATAATTAAAGAAGAAAGTTTAAATCTTTGAGATTTTACTGAATCAATAAAACAATAAAAATGAAGATAAGAGATTAAGGTAATGCATACCAAATGACTTAAGAAATAATTCTGATAAACAAAATCAAAGCTTAGAATTATTATTTAATAATCTAATTTCTCAAGGTTCATATGATTTATAGTTCAATGATTTTATAAGTATATCTAAATCAGCAAGAGGGATTTTACTAATGTCCAAATATAAAACAAATAAAATAAATTACACTACAAAAGGGAATTACCAAAAGATATTTAACTCTTTTATTATTAATAACGAAGATAATTCTAAGCTTTATAATTCAACAAATCCATAATAATAATATAAACATACTAATCAGCTTAACCATTAGCTAATCTTAAAAAATATTTTGATCACAATTATTATAACAATAAGACAATGATAACATCATCTGAGAATAATTTAAGTTTGACCACTCTGAACAGTATGACCAGATTTAGTGAATGATGACATTTGACAACTTACTGAAATATTATTCTTTAAAATCAAATATTTTACTTTTAAAATATTATTTTTAATATATAGCATCTCTGCATAATATCAACAATATTTTACTCAATCAATATTATAATTTTATATACCCTCAGCATAAGAGTGCAATAGAATTGATTGATAATGTGCTGAACTTATAATAAAACCAATAACATTAAGTGATGATGATGGTGATAGCTACAACAATAATGTCTGGATATGGTAATAGCAATAACAATATGGATTGTGCTTAGCAATAAGGTTACTGATAACTTGATACATTTCAAAAACAAATTTTATTTACAATATTTACACATTCAAATAAATAAAAAAATTCTTCATCAAACTTATCAAAAAGGAAAGTGCATAAAACAAGATTCTGTTAGCATAATTCTAATACTAACAGAGAAAGATCTCCTTGGATCTAAGCAAAATTATAAGACATTATCATATTTCTACAGTATTATTATTTACACCCATTCTTTAATTTAAATTTTCTAGCTTATTACACATTTACTATATTTTATTTACCATGCATAAGTTTATGAAACTTATTCATTGAAATTAAATATAAGTATGATAATCCTAATATTCATAAATAATGAATGGTAGGTTGGCAATATTTAATACTAGACAATGTATTATAATGAATATTCTCTAAAGCATTAATAATTATGCTTATTTTAACATGTTAAAAAAATTATAGAACTTCTTATTTTTATTTATCCAAGATATTGTACAGACAATATTATTCTAATCTGTTTTAAAATAAATCAATATCAGTATAACTCTATGCCTGATTTTCTAATATCATTTTATAAAACTTTTCTTTAATACTACTGAAAATTTTGTTATATTAATATTTAACTATAAACAGCAAATAACAAATGCAGCATGTGTATTTGAGATCACTTTGAGTAGATAATACACTAATACAATAATCTAGTACAGTACCTTAATACTTAATAGGGGTGTTACTATTCACTATCATCATTTGCTTAATGCTACATGGTTCACATAACTTGTTCCTACCCTCTCATTATTACTAAATATCAAATCATTAAGATTTGATGGGGTGAAATCTAATGTCATATGCAATATATCAAGAGTTATAATGGGGTTGAGCTAAGGCAAATAAGTAAATAACCAACTTAGGGTATGGTCATTCCATAACTACAAAAGGTTCTGAAATCTCAGTACCACTATTTGGGAACAGCTATAGGGATATGGGGGAAAAAAGAAGCAGTTAATCCCTTGTTTAAGAAAATACATGAAAATCCTTCATAACAATATAGGCCTTGATTAGCTCAAAAGTTGATGGGCATCCTACGTGATTCACCCATGACGACTTACACTTCCATGCAGGGTAAAAAAAAATATGCCTCATATGAGATCACCTGGATATAAATATAAATAACAAATATAACAATGCATAATATCACAATTATCTAATATGGCAACAATTAAATCTCACAAATAAACATCCATCTTATAAGCGTGAACACCAAACAAATAGAATATAATCATTAAATAATACACAGAAATTAAAATAGTAATTATAAACTGAAAGTGTTCTCCAACTGTAATAATTATTACAGTACTTAGTTACATAATACAGTATAAAACATAATATTAAATATGCCTAGATTTGATACAAATTGAATTTTACTTTTCATGATCATTTAGTAATTGCAACTTTACCAAAAAGACATTAAAGACAAATAATAATAATAATAATAATAATAATAATAATAATAATAATATTGATGATGATGATAATAATAATAACAACAACAATAACAACAACAACAATAATAATAAAAATAGTAGTAGTAGTAGTAGTGGTGGCAGTGGTGGAGGTGGTAGTAGTAGTAGTAGTAGTAGTAGTAGTAGTAGTAGTAGTAGTAGTAGTAGTAGTGGTAGATTGATACTATCAATTCATGCATTTTTAAAGCATTAATATCAATGAAGACTTATCACTAAGCATTCATTAAATGTAACTACAATAGGTGAAGAAAAGTTAATGAATTTTTCAAGAGAAGTCTTGGGGAAGAAAAATTGTGTCATAATGCTTACATATAGAACCATAGCAATAATAAAAATAAAAAGTGAATTTCATGTTCAAATTAATTTTGTAAGCCATGTATATTTTCACACATTGTAAGGCATTACTGATTAAAAAGTTTTCTTAGAACTGAGTGTATTACTACAAATTCTTATAGTTATCAGCAACATTAAAATTCTGTCCTTAATAGTCACCTCTAAAAAATTATATAAATCCATTTCATCAAACATTTACTGCATATAGAATGGTTCTAGCTATCAAATGTTATTTTTTCAGAGAGATATTCAAGTTTTTAAAAAAATAATTATTTCTGTCTGTAAATAAATCGCATTTTCCTTTTTTTTTTTCATAGTAGAATTGAGCTACAGATTATGCTATTTTACAAATATATTTGAGAAATTCAATAAACATAGTATATTTCTGCAAGGTAAGAACATAAATATTTTTATCTTGGAATCTAAAATTCAAACATTCATAAAAAAAAAAAAAAGCATATAGATAGATAAAATAAAAATAATATATTTGAAATAAATTGTGATTTGATTAAGTAGATCACAAAAGACCATTAGATATCCTATTACTTGTTTATTCTAATTTGACTTTTTTTTTCATATGTCAAATGCGTTGACCAGGAAGCGAACCGGACCAGCTGCTTGGAAGGCAGCTATGCTAACCACTAAGCCATCAACGCTTGACTATTCTAATTTGACTTTGTACAAAGAACTGTCAGAAGAATACAAAATTGTATTAATTATGAAGATTTTTGAGACTGAAATATTATATTTAGACAAACAAGATTAGGGACAAATTAGACTGCACATCTATATGTATAAATGAATAAATTTATCTAATGACTATAAAAACGATCAAAATAAACATGTTCAATTAGATAAAAACTTTTAAACTTTTTAATTAGTCTATTACTTCTTTTTATGAAGGAGTAAGCAATAATGATGAACTGATGCTCTGAGTCATATTAATTTCACATTGATATATATAAATTATTGCTCTTTCTTTTCTTTAAATAGAAAGTATGATTAACAAACACAAATGACTCATTAAAAAAGATAAAGTTAAAAATATAAATAGGATATAAAAAAAGCAAAAATAAAAACAAGTGTTTCTGACATGTTGAAGAAGTAATTATTTTATAATAACAACAAAAAGATTACAATTTCAATCAAAATAATTTATTTAGTTACAAAATTTCAAGTTGTCCAAATTTATATTAGAAAATTGTTTCTATTTATTTGAAATTTTATATATATGTAAACAAAGAAATTATTTATTTAATAAAATTCTAATTATAAATAACTTTAATGGATTCAGTTGTATATTGACGCCATATTATGAATTAACATAATGACGGATTTTATACAAACTGAAAAATAAATTATCAATTATTTTAACTCAACATAATTATCAACAGTCACATCTATGTAGATAGTATGATTTATTTATTTGTCTTCTATCATATGTATGTAGGAATTTTTTTTCTAATTTAGTAATACTTTTGTGTGTGGGTCAAAGCGTCGGCCGGGAAGCGAACCCCGGGACAATTACATGTAAAGCGGCTGTACCACCAATATTGATACTATGTCACATTTCGATAAAATTAAATTCTAAAATAATAATATAACATAATTTCTTTACAAATTAAATGTTATTCTAAGTACAAAAACATATCTATATAATTTTACAAATAAGTCGCTGCTAAAATTAATTTTAAAAAACATAAATTAATTTTAAATTATTATAAAAGTTTATTTAAAACAGTTCATACGAAAAAGTGTTTACATGATATTGCCTATCGATTTAAAAAATGTGTATATACATGTAAGATATATATTATATAAATTTAATATAAAGTATGCAGTTTTTAATGAACATTGACATTTTAAAAATTAGTTCACTTTAAAAAAAAAAAAAAATACAGAAGACGGTAAATAAAGCATCAGAAAATATCACAGCTTTTTTATTAAGCTTTGTTTTATAAAACATTATAACTTAACAATTAAATAATAAACATTGTAGAAAAAAGAGAGAGTGGATGGGAGTGAATCAATTGAAGACATTTACAATAAAATAGAATTAATACATTGTACAGTCTTGCATCTGCATTTATATATATATAATATATGAGGGATTCAAACTCAGACTTTCACACGACCCACAACTCTCAGTTCCATCTTATATTGCTGTCCCACCTGATCACACACATGTTGAAAAGATAAATAATCACCAATAACTGTATTTCGTGCTAAACCAGCACTCATCAGTGGTAGATTACCATCTCCATGATCACATATATGTGGAAAAGATAAATAAACACCAATATATGTGGAAAAGATAAATAAACACCAATATGCGTATTTCGTGCTAAACCAGCACTCATCAGTTAGTCCAGATTACCATCTCCACGATCACACACATGTTGAAAAAATAAATAATCACCAATACAAGTATTTTGTGCTAAACCAGCACTCATCAGTTGGTCAGGATTACCATCTCCACTAAACCAGCACTCATCAGTTGGTCCAGATTACCATCTTTACACATGGAGATGGTAATCTGGACCAACTGATGAGTGTTGGTTTAGCACACAATACATATATTGGTGATTATTTATCTTGGAGATGGTAATCTGGACCAACTGATGAGTGTTGGTTTAGCACAAAATACATATATTGGTGATTATTTATCTTGGAGATGGTAATCTGGACCAACTGATGAGTGCTGGCTTAGCACAAAATTCTATATTGGTGATTATTTTTCTTTTCAACATGTGTGTGATCAGGTGGGTCAGCAATATAAGATGGCACTGAGAGTTATGGGTTGTGCGAAAGTCTGAGTTCGAATCCTGCATATAATAAAAAAGAATATAAGTTACTACTCTAAAAACAGGAACAGAAAAATATTAGAAAAAGTTGATGGAAAGAAAAAGAATAAGTGAATAGAAAATATATATATATAGCATTTTAAACTTTCCTTTATGGATTAATCCTGTTGTAAATTAATGAAATCAAAAAGTAAAAATCTATGTTGATCGATCTGATCGCAATTCAACTTTATTACTGTTTATGCTGTGTCACATGACCATATATGTAACATAAGAGAAAAACCTATACAAGGATTTTATAAGAAGAAAGATGACATAATACTGAACCAATTAAAGTGTATTTTGTCAATGAGTGATGGTAGATTGTTTTTTTTATATATAATTTATTGTCTCATTATGTCGTTCTAGATTACTAATTTAAATAACATACATTGTTACAGTGTAAAACTAGAAAAAATCAGTGAAATTTATTATAATTAGTTGTTTGTTTGTTTTTTTATATAAAATGAATTAACTCTAGTAACAAGATATTTGAGAAATGTTCAATTCAAATAATGTTTATATTAATACAAAATTAATAAATTTAAGGATTCTCTAACTATATTTTTAGTCATCAAATATGCGTTGTGATAAATTTGTATAATAAATTACTTATTTCTGATGATTGTATAAGACAAATAGTCAGTTTATTTTTGAACTACCAATATTAGTCATTAATTAATATTAATTAACTTCATTTATTTGGATGTTGTAAAACATCTTTTTTTATTATTGTTGACCTTTTGTTGGGGCACTAATTAAAATACAAGATTAGAGTTAGTGCAGATGAACATAATAGAAATAAGAGGTTTTGTTAGCACATTACAAAAAAAATCTCCAACCTATGGGGAAAAAAAGACAGAATGACTTATAGAAAAATAAATTGTGTCTTAGGCATGTAAATGGGTACTTAAAGATCTAGAAACTGGTTAAAATAATATTTTCTTTCTGTGTCTTTTTTCTTAACAATAAATTATTAAACATATTTGTTTTGCAATTAAACTGACATATCTGCTAAGCAAAGATAAATAAATTTTAATAGTAAAATAGGATGAAGCTGGCATTAAAATCATCATATGAGAGTTCTTCTTTCTAATAGAATATTCATCAAGATGCATTGTCAAGCGTTAGTGGCCTAGCAGTTAGCGTAGCTCTCTTCCAAGCAGCTGGACCTAGATCCGCTTCCCGGTCAATGTTTGACATAAAAAAAAGATGCATTGCTAGCTGCAAATTTTTATTTGACTTGAAATATACCTTCAAAATGGGATTTCTAATGAGAAGACAAAGAGATGAAGTGAAAATAATTAAAAAAGGAATTTGAAGTATGCATACTGTCTCTGCATTACCTTGAGCTACAAACCTATTACTAGAAGTGAAACCATGTAAACTAAAAAAAACTTTCCATGATTTATTCATGTTGCAGATTTATCACAACGAAAAGTTATAATATGCATTGTGAAGGCCTTTTATCACACTGATACAAAGGTACACAAAGTTTCAAAATGCATTAAACAGTAAAAGACACATCTGTATTTTTATTAAGCCCTAGTACATATGTATATTTTTTGATGTCTAATTAACATTATTTATATGAATTTTTGTTAAGTGAAGAAGCATAATGATACTTTTATTATCATTATTATGTGTTCTTTATGGAAATTTTAATTATTTTTTTAAATCTTAAATTGATGCTTGATTTAAAATAAATAATCAAACTCTGCTTTATAGTTAATCTTTTTGTTTTTATATAAATTTTAAATTATGTATATAGATCTAGTATTTAGGATAGTTAATACATTATTTAATTTATAGAAAATATATATACATAAGAATATTGCTTATTTTACTAATAAAATCATCATAATGTGTTTACCCATATATATATATATTGGATTTTGACATTATTTCTCATTTACATTATCATGAAAAAAAATTTCTTTTGTTGGTGATTTTTAGTAACCAATTCCTTATTGATGAAGTGGAAGACTAATGTAAAAATAATTATAGCTAAGAAAATGATTATTTCATCAATTTATTCATATGTATTATATTCTAAGAAATCAAATTATATATTCTAAGAAATCAAATTATATATCTTCATAATGATGTGTACTTCTTCCAATAACTACTGACTAACTTTGTTAAATAAATATGAAGGTAGAAATACTAAAAATATTTCAACAATAAAATGGTTATTCAATAGTATGCACACATTATTTAATCATGAAAATCTCATCAAAAAGTATTAATTATATCTAAGTCATCAAACACAAATGTATGTTGCATTATTAAATGTCAAAATAGAAAAGAAATAAAAAGCAATAAATTAAGGCAAAATTGAACAAGATAAGATTTGAATTAAGCAAGGGATTTGCAAAACAAGGATAAAAAAATCATATAAAAGATGGATGGCTCAATTTTTAGGAAATATACAAATAAAATTTAAACATATAGAATGGAATAACAATAATAATTCAAATTGATATATATGATTACACTTTCTAAAGGAAGAATGCCATGATCACAACTCCAGAGGTAGAAGGTCAAATTCCATAAAGCCTATAAAAATGGAAAACAAACTTCCCAAAATCCATAGAAAATGAATGAAATAAAAAGAAATATTAATTTCCAAAATATTTCAACTCCTTATTTAAAAAAAAAACAAGCTAGAAAAAAAAGATAAGCATTTGGCCAAATAAATAAATACAAAGATGAAAGAAGTAAATAAAAACATTCAAGTAAAGATAGCTGGCAACTATAAAAAGATAAAAGAAATAAATAAATATAGCTAAAACAATATGAATGACATCAATAAAAATATAATATGAATAAAAACTTCTAAGGAAAAATGGTTTATTACTATAGAACAATAGAAAATATGAATAAAAACATTAAAGCAGTAAAGAATAACAACAATAAAAATATGAAAGATAAATAAATTATTAATGGCTTAACTAATCAAACAAAGAAGGATATCCAAGGCATAACATAGAAAATGGATGAGAATAGTCAGAAAATGGAAGATACCAAAAAAAGTAGGAGAAAAAAAATGTAAAATATTATAAAATAAATACAGGGAATCAAAAATGTAATGACAAAGGGCATGGAAGTATCTCAGAAAAATCAAGATGCTATATTAAAGATAAAGAGTGAGATGGTATAAGTATAAAAAATAGTATAGATAATATAAGTAGAGGGAAAAAAACAAAAGTATGAGGAACAAAAGTTTTACAAAAATGCAAAGAGATGACAAGTAAAAATCAAAAATTAAATATCAAGCAATATGACATATAAAAATGTCTTAAAATGAGATGCTAATAAAAATAGATAAATTAGAGACTGGTCAGAAAATGACAATTCAATATAGTAATCAGTTTTATAAGATTAAAAAAATTATAAATGCAGAAAACAAGAGCAAGCAAAAAGATTGAATCTTAAAATCAACAATTAATAGTCAATATTAACCAATCCCTCAAATTTAGAATGTTTAGAGAGCAAAACAAAAAAAAATCTAATTAAATATTTAAGTATTTTTATTAATATTTCATTCTAAAAGAAAGCTGGTCATAGCATATGTCCATTTCCATGTTGCATCCCAAGATTGGTGAGATTTTGTTTATAAAAAACAGCCATTTCCAGAGATACAACAATGCTATATTGAATAGCTGTTTGATAGAATATTATCATAAGATTTTTATATCAGGTGTCTCAGGAAAAGGATATGAGAAAAATCTATATATCATTTTTCAAAGACAGATTGCCAAACTGATGGCTAATTGAAATTGATCACCAAATGGTTAAGAGTTTTTAAAATACTATCAATTTGGAAAGTGATCATTTGAAGATCCCGGATAGAGAGAATAAGGATTTGAATCATAACCAAGGAAAAGGCTAATGTAAGCAAAAATGAAAAGTAAAATGTCTATTTGAAAAATAAGAAATTTTAATTTAGGTAATCCAGTAAGAAGAAGTGTTTTTAACAAAAGCAGAAGTGATTTAACTAGAGCATTTCAAACTACCTTATAGTAATGATGACTTTACTTGTGTTCTGCTAATTCCACAACATTTAAAAGAGTAAAAGGAATTGATATCAACAAGATTTAAACAAATAAAGATAATGATAGTGAATTCCTTATTCAAAAAACTTTAAACTTTAAAATTAAATTAATTAGGTAAGGGAATAAAACAACAACAACAAACATCTCATCACTCATATGTTCAATATTAATGACAAAATGACCTCAAATATCAGATCCTATACAAGAAGCTCCAGTAAATTTACTAGAGATCCCAAAATATCACATATCATCAACAAGATAAAGCATTTTGGTGGAGTACAGAAGAGGATTCAAAGGCAATTACAATGCTCATCTGTTATAACACTTCTTCAATGAATATTAGGATGAGATGGTAGTGAAAGATTTTTGCTATTACAATGGGAAAGATATAATGTGTGTGAATTTTTGAAGATTTACTCAAAAGCTGAAAGTTAAGTTTTGATGCTAAGTATTTGGAAGCATATACCTGCAAGTGAATCGTATATAGAGGGTTCTTATTTAAAATTTGCTTATCAATGTTTGGAAATTTATATTTTCAAGCTGATCATGAATAGAAATAATGATTACGAACTTAAATAATAAGTTATCTAATGTCACATCATACTGCCAAAATTAATCAAGTAAAATATTAAGGGAGTTAAACACTTTAAAAGTTTGCCACCAAAAAGAAGACTAAATGTTTTATCCTGAAAGAATAAAAAAGACATCATATAAAAGCCAAATTAAAAAGTGAGTATTCTAAAAAAAATTATTGGAAGTATTTATGATACAAAAATAAAGAATGAGTAAAAACACTAATTCACATATAATGAAATAAAGCCAAGAATAAATGCAAATATGTCTAATTCTTCATTAAGTTTTAGAAGTCATGAAAATCAAGAAATGCAAACCTATGTAGTTAAAATAACAAAGAAGCATTGTAAATACAAAAATAAAACAGGCAAAACTGTCCATATAATAGTGCCACTCAGTGCAAGCCAGAGTAATCACTGGATGTCAGAAAGCTTGTGCATAAAATTCCTACCTAGTGCCTACTCATCCAATATCACCAGACTAGTTTTTAGCTTATGACTTTCATCAGTGAGGAGAAATGATGATCATGTGATATTTAGTGGTTCAAATACAAAAATAATGATAAATATTTAAATAGCAAATATGATATGCAAATGACAAAAATAAAATAAATAAGCTTTGAGATTAAATTATTAGAATCAGAAGAGGATGAGTGATTAATCCTGGAATTTGTTATCACTGACTTCAAAATCAATTAAAGCTATCAGACATAATTAAAAATTCTACACAGTTATTTTGTAATTTTGATTGAGGTAAAAAATAAAACATTATTGCTATGGAGTAAAAATAAAATTAATGAGATTTATAGGAGAAATTTAAAGAAAATAATGCAACTATAATCCCAATTACTTTTTTAAAATATAATTTATATTAATGCAATATTAAAATTTTGGCAGTTAAATATATGTCATAAATAAATTTTATATAATAAAATGATTATTTTTGATATTTATCAATTAATTTTGGTGGTCGGTTGATTTTTGAACTACCATATTTCATTAGATTTTGTAAAATGTATTTTTTTTCATATGTCATTAAAAGTTTATTAAGCAAACTGATAATTAATTAAATATGGTGTTGATTAAAATATAAGATTATGGTTAATGCATCATAATAAGATTAAATTGTTTTGATAGCATATTATGAAAAAAACCTTTAATAATATATATTTAAAAAAACAAATTAAAATGATTATGATTATAGAAAAAGAAAGTGTTATGCAGCAAGTATATATATATATTGTAACGGGCACATACCTATGTTACATTATTTTTTATTAGTAAACATAAAAAAAAAGTTCGCCAATAAAAATTTCTTTTTTTAAGAATTAAAAATTGAAAATTAAAAAAAATCATCTTAAACTCATATATATATAAAATCGCACAGATAAATAATGATTAAAATAAAACTTTATTAAAAAAAGAGTAGTTTAAAACTAAATTTTCAGAAAAGATTTAGAGATAAAAATATATGTTTAAGTTTGAAAACAAATTAATTAATCCTTTGTAAAATGGAAATGATTATTTTAATTAGTAAACTAGCCTTTGGGCATTTAAATGTATAAGCATTGGTCAGATAGGAAAACAATAGTAACTTTTAGCAAATGAAAGAAATCCATTGGGAAATCGGACCTCAATGAAAAGGTTTTCACCATCATGATGTAATGTTGAGTTAATCCACAAAATTATTATAAAAGGAAAGGTTTGAAAATAAAAGAATTAGTTATTACGATGTGACAATATGTGTTAGTGTGGAGTTGAAGGAGAAGGGATTGAAAAGACGCACTCTTCAATCCCTTCAGTTTTGTTTAAAAAAAAATGAAATGACATTGTTTTTTTTTTCTACATTAAAGACCAACTAAACTAAAAGACCTCCTGATAAATAAATAAAAAAACAATGGCTAACTCAACCAATCTTTTTAAGATGACATGGAAATTCATGTTCAAATGGCAAGCAACAGATAAAGATGAACTGTTTTAACCGTAAGAACTTTATAATGAATGAACATTAAATTAAAAACTTTCCGTATTTAAAATAATGAAGAAATAGAATCTATCTGACCAACACTATTTATTAGTTAGTTATAATTTTATTTAATGTATTTCTTTTGTAAAATCATTTCCATTTATTTATTTATTTGTTCTTTAAGTTTTATTATGATTTCTGTTTTTCATTAAACTAGTTATATAAATATTAAACTTAAGTCGGGTGTGAATGGCTATATAGATTTGTAAAGTTATGTTAGGGGAGGGTAATCTTAGGTTATTTGTTTCATAGTTGAATTAGGTCAATGGATTGGATATATTGGTGTAATTAGTAGATGTAGTACGAGATTCGCTATGGGCAGAATCACTATTCTACGCCGCACACTTCTGTTTTGCCTATGGAAGGGATTATAAGACGTAGAACGCTGTTCCTTTCAATGGAGTTTTTTTATTGCTCTTCTTGTCTGATAGATGTAATATTCCTATCTGACGAGAAGCAGTTTCTTCTCTTAACCTAATTGTGCTGCCGTATTCATATTACATCAAACACATCGATATATCAGATGGATTGAAGTTTGGTTTGACTGCAAACCTTTGGCCTAAGGTTAAACAAGGATTGAATTTTTTTTTTTCAAATGCAAATCTATGTAGTCTATTCATACTCAACACTAAATAAAGATGCATTAAATTTAAGTTGGGTATAGACGCTTGCATGGGTTCGTTATCGGTTGATTATGTTTTTGGTTTTCATATTCGATCAAAATATATATAGACATTCGGTAAATACTGATACCTTATGGTGAGTATCTAAAATGTATTTATTTGGATGTCTTTTAAGTTATTGGTGTTAATGCAAGCATCTTATGGTGAATGCTATTGGGTTATTTATAAATTTCCCTCTGCAATTGACGGTATCAATGATTTTGTATTTTGATCGTTTATGTTTATTTTGAAATGTTTTTGACCGTGGAATCTATGTAACCGATCTATACTCAACATTTTTAAACAAATCTGTGCGAACTAATAATAGTATAAAATTTAAAATGTAAATTAAAAATCTAAAATAAAAGTAAAAATAATGTTAAATGTTAAAGTAAACATTAAAATAATAATGTTAAATCTTATATATATATATATGTGCGTAAATAAATTTTTGTATATTAATTACTGGCAGTAGCTTATTTTATTTATTTTTTAATATTGAAGTATAATTAGATAAGATATTATATTATTAAATCTCCACTACTCCCTGAGCTAGTGACATGGGCTAACGACCGGATATCAAAATATATAAATAAATAAATAAATAATTTTTTTTGACTTACGTATCTGCCTACTTTATAAATTTTTCTAGGTTCAAATGCCTAGATGGCACCCTATAGTGCAGATCACATTAAGTCCATTTTCCGGATCATTATAATATATATATATATATGATTAGAAACTTGTTAGATATTTTCTTCCTATGGCTGTTTCTGAATGCATCAATGTTGACAATATATTTTCTAATTAAATCAAAATGCCAACTAAATACAGCTAGAGAAATATTTTCTACCAGTTTAATGATGAAATAGACAAGAATTTGCAATGCAAATATCAAATGGCAATATTTTTTCTAATAGCTAAAGTGAATTCTATATTTCCCATGACAATGACTTAAAACTTATTTGAGATTGAAGTTTATATTCAAAATGTGATTTCTAGTGGTAAGAGATGAAGATCAGGTAACTGATGAAGAAATTCCTAGTATATATATGTTACCAGAAATTAAATCTGCTGAACTAAGATTATTAAGTAAAACTGCTATAGAACACTTTGCTGCAATGAAAAGTTACTTTCAAGGTCTGACACCTTGGAGACATTTATCATATTTATAAACATGGGTCTGAGGTTTTAAAATGCTTGAATCAATGAATGTTACATCAGTTATTTCTTATAAATGCCTATTATAAATGTATACTTTTGATATTTAATAAATATTATTTATATGATTTTTGATAAGTGAAGTCAAATATTTATAAAGTATATAAATTTTAGTATTTGATTAAATATTGAATTATTGCTTAATTCAAGATAGTTTGGCAAAATCTGTTATTAATTGATGTTTTTGCTTTTATATAATAAATTGAATTATGCATATATTTTTAGGTTCTAGTTATTTCTCACAGATTTAGTATTTAGCTAGTAAATTTTTTATTTGGACAAAAAATAAAAGTATAAGAATATTGCTGATTTGATTTTTAAAACTGTAGATGAGTGTGTCCATACTTGTCTTGAATTTTGATGTGAATTCACAATTGCTTTTCTTATGTTGTTGTTTTTATTTCATTACTACTGTTAAATTTACATTATAATGGAAGTACAGTATTATTTATTCTAGATTTGTGTACTGAATTGTAAAATATATTCTATTGTATTTGTAAATTTGATCATGGGAAGGTGAGTCCAATCTCTGTGAAAAAAATTGTCAATGGTAAAAAGCATGATTAAAATGTTAAAATGTAAGAGAAATATATTGTCTTTATGAAAAACTTTGATGGATAGTGCCCTCTGATATGATATAGATTTATTTTAGTAAATAAATAAAGTTGATTTTTATAATCAATTCCTTAGTGGTTAGGTATAGAAATTAAAGCAATGAAGATTATAGCTAGCAAAATTTAATCCATATATAATCACATCCTTAGATATTACTTTATGTAAAAAAAACTATATTTTTAAATAACAATGAGTAGTTCTAGCAATAATCTATTACAGATCAACAATGTTAAATAATTATGAGTTTAGAATGGGTAAAAATATTTCCACTACAGAATGATTATCCAACTGCTTGGGCATTACTTTTTACCATGAAAACCTCATTCTATTATAATGCATGAAGAACCCATTCAAAACACTAAATGTTTAAAATTTTCTGTTCATTAGTTTGGATGACACACAAAGTTTAAAATACTGTGGACACATACATATCACTATTAATAGACGTTTCAAACTTAAAAAAAAATAAGACAAATGTTCAGAATATAAAGACATTTTTCATTAAAGCTAGTTTAAAGCACTTGCTGAGAAACTGTAAAAAAAATAAAAAGAAAATTGTAGAAAGTATATTTTACAATCTTGTACTCTAATACTAAATTTGCAGTCTTTATTCTTAATTAAAAATCAGTTTGTCCATATTGACTGAAACATTCAGTTAATAAACAAAAAAAAATCATTTTTAAAATTTCCAATATTCTTAATACAATCATAAAAAATAAAAAAAAACGTTTTGGATTTTTTCATGAAGTAATATTTTCCTTTAATGAGAAAATATCTCATCACCAACAATTTTATATTTGAAAAATTATAAAACAAAATGTATTTTTCTTCTTAGATTTTTATCATTGTGATTTCTAACTCTTTCTTTTACAAAAATATTATCAAGTTTTCTTTAAAAAAATGAATGAAATTGTCTTTATAAGAATCTCAACGAGAAAAATTTTTAATATACTGAGTTTACATATATAAATAAAATTGAAAAAGATTATGCAACAACTGTATTATTTAATAGGAAAAAAAAGCATTCTAATTACTACATTTCATTTAAATATGGATGGATATATATCACACATATATATGATTAAAAAGAGAAAATACATACTTTTTATATATAACCTGTTATAATGATAAACAATAAACTAAACTATAAATAGAAAAAAAAATTCTAATGTTAATTAGTTTAAAAGATCATAATAATATTGATATATAAATATTTTTATTACAATATAATGTATAAAATAGTTTTAAAAAAATAATAGAGGGGTAGTGTGTTCTTTAGGGAGAAAAAATTCTAGATGTTGTTATGCATAGCGCTAATAAACGCTCACAATAATATATGTTACATGAAAGAGAGGTATAAATTATTGACAAAATAAGCTCTTTTATGTACTAAATAATCGAATATTTGTTGGCTACTGAGATATTTATTTAAGAAATAATTTTTGATAATTAGCTTATGCAGAATATTTGATAAATAATCCAACCAGCCCTGATCAAGCAAATGATCAACAAGGCTTCACATCAGAAATAAAACTATACTGAAAGAAAAAAAATACAATATTTAATTAAAAAGGAAGTTATAATTTCTTAAAAACAGACGAAATAAATATTAGGATAAATATTATATTAAAATACCTTTTTTTTTTT
>JAQFVV010012781.1:0-17500 GCA_028023455.1 Epiperipatus broadwayi
GGAAATATAAAAATACAAGCGGTCAAAAATTTATTAGATCAGACATTTTTAAACACTGAACTAAAAGTTCTAATAAATATTTTAATTTTTCTATTTTTGCTATCAAAATTACCATTTGAGGATGTTATTTATAAAGTAAAAAGTCCGTTTTTCAAAAATATCTTGTGGGGGAAGCAGACATAATGCCAGGCAAAATATACAATATTCTAAATAAAGTAAACCATCTAAAGCTAATTTACTTGTTGATGAAAAAAAAAAGCATAAGAAATTAATTACAATCTTTTTATCAGATAAGGGTAATTACAGTAATTCTGAATACTAGTGATTATTACAAAAAAAAAAAAATACAGAATTTATTAGATGATAACATTTATGAAAAAAATGTATAGCGATCCCACGACATATTTTGAAAACAAAACAAAAGGATTAATATATGCTATTGATCAAGATTTAAAAACAAAGACCTGTCTTATACTAAGAGAGAAATCTTATTATCCAATGTTATACAGTTTGCTGAAAATCCATAATTCAGATATTCCATTGAAAACAATTGTAAGTACAATTGGTTCACCCACACAGACATTAGTTTGTTTTCTATCAATTTTTTTACAAAGACATTTAACATAAATGTTATCTTATGTTAAAGATGTGAACCATTTTCTTGAACTTATCCAAAATATTAAATGAGTTAAGAATAATATTTTGTTAAATTTTAATAGTTTCTCTTTTTTACTAGTGTACCTGTTAAGGCAACTAATAAAGTTTGGAAAAATATTCAATTCCCTGATATTGTTGTGGGTATGATTGAACTCTGCTTATTAAATATATATTTTTTGTTTTCGATGGTCAGATGTATAAACAAACATCAGATTTAGCTATGGGTTTCCCAATTTATCCAGCATTGGCTTTTATTTTTATGGAGAATTTGGAAAATAAATGTTTGATATCAGCAGTTAGAAAACTATCTGTATCATTAGGTGTAATAGTGATAACTTTGTTGTTTGGCTTCAAGCTAAGCATATCTTTTGATGAGATTTTAATTTCTCAAACTCTTTCTATAACAGTATCAAATTTATTATGGAAGTAGAAAATAATAATCAACTTTCATTCTTAGATGTTTTAATGGACAAAATGAAAGATGGTTCATTACCACGTGGTAAAAAAAAAAGTAAACACACAATGGGGAATATCTATATATTTTTCTCATCACCATCCAGCACAATTATTTTCACTGGCAAAGACATTGTTAGATAAAAGTATAAGATTTTCTAATGACAGAAAATTTTCACCAAGGGGCATCTCTGCTACTAAAAAATATGCTTCTTCATAATGGTTTGATCATAGAATTAATAATAGGGCATTTTCGTAATAAAAAAAAAAAAGATATTGATATTTCAGAAATTAGGACATTTTTGCCATATATAAAGGGAATAACTGATAAAATTGCTAATGTTTAAAAAAAAATAATATATGCACAATTTATATTACATTTAAAAAAATTATGAAGTATTTCCACACCCTAAAGATAAAATTTCTTTGGTGTGTCATGGAGTGTATGACATTCCATGTGGAGTTTGTTCACAATCTTACAATGGACTGACCAATTGTAGAATTAATGTAATAAAGGAAGACCACACTTCAGCAGTGTAAAAAAAAACCATTTCATCAACCATTTATTCAGATATAAAATCAACTAAATAATCAAACACATACATAGTCTGGCAAAAATTGAACAATATGACCAAAGATTTTTAAGGAAAGCGATAGAAATTATTAAAAGGCCCAAGAGCATAAATGAGTAATCTGAATTGAAGAAAATGAACAATTTTTGGAAAAAGCTATTGAAGGATAAAATATTTTTTAAAATTTCTCAAACAATAGAATTTTACTACGAGGAGAAATAACAACGAAAGGAAAAATAATGATTTTAAATCTCACCATACATATTCTTCTGATTTGAGAAAGTTCTGAAGAAAACATACTATTGTACTGAAACATATATATATATATATATGGAGGTTTTTTTAAAAATAAATTTCAAAAGAGAGATTTCAGCAAAAATAATGATTGATATTGCCTATTCAAATGCGTTTGAAAAGTTTGGAAATTCAAATCTTAGTGGTAATACTCATACTTTTTAAAAATTAACATTTCAAAATTCATAGTTTTCTAATCAACATAACACAAATTTGACAATGTGAATGCAGAAACATCCTGATAATTTAAAAAGATAAAGATAAAATAACTTACTAATTACAAGAATAGTTTCATCAGTGTTAAATCTTGCTACTTACATTACACATTACTCCACATCTAACCAATTCATATTAATCTTCAGATAAGGATATTTAGTGAGTAACCAACATATGGAATAGTTAGCTAAATTTATTAAAGTCAACTGAATTAAAAACCCTGCGTTTGTTTAGAAATCCAGAGATATCTAAAAAAAAAAAAAAAAATCCAAGTTCTAACTTGCATTGACTCCCTAATTATGGACTTTTCAGGAAAATACAGCAAATGCTTTTAAGGCTGTGTCAGTTACTAATTTTATATAAATACATGCAGATTTAACTGTAAGAAGAAAAAATATAATGTAACTTTGAAAACCACTTTCTTCTTTTAAAACATACTCTATATTTATGCTTTTAAAAGTTCTAATTTTCTTTTTTATATAGCTATTTTATAAAAATTTTAAATCACTTTTTAATCCGTTTTTTTTTTTTTTAAAAAAAAACTTATTTAATTCATCATTAATTTTGTTGTTCTTCTGACCATTTTATTCCTTAAGTTGTTTCTTTGTGACCTGTTGTGGGTTCTGAAAGCGCTCTTCCAACTTGACATGGAAGAGGTGGAGTCAAGATTACAGTTGCCACAATCAGTGGCAACGAAGAGCAAAGAAGAAAGCATAAATACAATACAGTTGTAACATTAACCATTGGAGAAGAGAGCTTATGTCACTTACTGTATAATTTAAGAAATTAGTTCATTTTCTATTCAAGAAAAAACGTATATTTAACAATAACAATTAACGTTTACTTTTTATTATTCTGGATTTTTAGAAATAATGGCATTTAACCGAAACAGTATTTATATTAGTAATATAATAAGTAAGTTCAATTTTACTTTGAATATTAATGTTCTTTTATAAACAATTCGAATTTATATGTATGTGCGGGTATATGATATGGCTAAAATAATCTTATTTACTTTTAGAATGAACCCGTTTGTCTATCTACATATGCATAATATATATATATATAAATAAATAACTATATATAAAAATAACATTGAGTTAATATAAAATGTATTGAAGATTTATCAATGTTTTAAATATTTCATTATTCAAGTAACCATGAAAAAGGGGTAATAAACGAACTATAAATTTAAATATTGCAGACTTTAAAAATGATTGAAAACTATACAGCTTTATCAAGCGTTGATGGGCAGGGTGGTTAGCACAGCCGCCTTACAAGCAGTTTTTAAGGGGTTCGCTTCCCGACCGACGCTTTGACACATAAAAAAAATATACAGCTGTCCAGTTCATCGATGCACTTCATGTATTTATAAAAAATTGATAATGACCAGTTTAATTTTTATTCTGCAGTTGATCTTTTATTATTAAAATGGAGCAAGCAGGGAATCTGTACTGCAATTCCATAAAAAAATATTTAAATGTAGGACTTGTTGAATGATAAGTCATCACTAATAATACTGATTTGTATATCTTATATATTAAAATTCATATAACACCATATATTGTATTTAACTCTGCAACAATTGTTTGTTGCAGCTGCAATTCAATATTTCATAATAAAAATATGATGATGTAACCTTTTTTGAATCATAAATCCACTTTGATTACCAATCATTTAATGACATCAACCATATAATCACTATTTTTAAATATTATGTTCAAGCAAGGATTGATTAAATTAAAAATTAATGAAATCATTTTATATAATATTGTGTAGAACATAGTTAACTTCAGATGTGATAGTAAAATGGCATTCATTTATTTAGTTGAACTAAGAATTTTCATTGCATAGGAGGATCATATGCCCAGAACATTTTTAGCTAAATTAAACATGTTCTCTTCTGAAATAAATACATACATTTTTCTCCCACTTAGCCTTTATTTTAATACATTATCAAATCAATATGCACCATTGGCATATTTCATAATTTGGAATTATCTAACATCCATATGGGTGTGAAGTTCAAAAATGAATGTCATAAACATTAATGAGTTAATATCTTTCTAAGAACTGTTAAACAATTGTTAAATCATTTAATTCATTCATAATAATCTTATGCAAAATGATGAAAAACTTTTTGGATTTTAAGCTGTAATATGATTCAGTTGGTAAATTCATAATAGTTGTAAGAAGATAATCATCGTCTTGGTATTGCACATTATTTGCAATGAATAAGAAAATAGAACGAGTATTAATCAAAATATATAATAATTGTAAATGTAATCGACCTGATATAGCTCTCATCACAATCAGACATAAATAACTAAACATAATAAGCATAACTTTAACAACAAATAATAATCAATGGTTAATTTTGTGATTGAATTTAAAAGAAGTACATTCATAAAATCTTAGGCTAATCTTCCTTAAGCCAATGCCAATTATGAGGTAAAATATTATAAAAGAAAAATCATCCTCATTTCTTACTGTACATTTATTTAAGTGCTAATAATACTAAATTATTCAAAGTAAAATGTTTTAAAGTATGCTGGGATTATTAAATCAATACTAACCATAAACAATGCTCACATGATATATGATACAAGAGTATACTGGTCTTAAAACCTTAAATTCTTTAAAAACATGTAAATAATCATAAAGAAGATTATATAAATGTACACATAGATATGCCTTAAATTTCATTGTAGATAAGCTATATTTTTGGAACATTGGTTACAAAGTTTAAATTTAGTAGTTAATGGTGCTGCAAAAGTAAATTCATAAACCATACATTTTTTGGGAAACATATAACCACTGAGACATCAAGCAGGACAAATATGACATGCTTTATTTTAAATATTTTGATCAAGAAAGTAAACATGATGCTCAGATATTATATACAAAATTAAAAGATTATAATTTTCTATGTTATTTTGTTTTATGGTATGACATACTACATTTTATAAATTCTGTCAGCCAAATGTTTCAAAATCCTCAAACAAATATTTCATATGCATTGTTAGCCATTAAAAATCTAAAACATTTTTTAATAATTACCATACAGATGTTTGTTACCATTCTTTATTTCAAACGGATAAAAATGTATGTGAAAATTTAGAAGGAGAACCACAATTCAAAAGTAGTAATTTAGTGAAAAATAGGGGGAAAAAGTGAAAATTATTATTATGAACATCAAGACAAAGAACACCAAACATCTGAAGATAAATTAAGGGAAACTTCTTTTTCACAATATTGAATACATCAATTCCATCTCTTGATGAGAGATTTATGCACAACAAACAGTTTGAAATTTTGTCAATTATATATAAATTTGGTGAAGATAATTTAGAAAAACATAAAGAAGAATATTTCAATCTACAAATTCATTTGAGTGACAATGATGATAATGATAAAGACAAGTGAATTATCTCAATTAAAGATCCACTTGATCAAAGTTATTTTCATGCAGAATGATTTGACCATTTCATTCCCACATTTGATCATATCAATAAGAATTTTAGTAACCCTTTCTACAAGTATAGCTATCAGAAATGGATAATTTTTGAAGTTAAAAATCATAAAAAAATATTTACGTTCAACAATGTCACAAAATCCACAAAATCGATTAATAAATTTGCAATGATAGTTATAGAGAATGACATATGCAATACTACAAATGTTGATGATATTTTATCTAAATTCAGTTTTGTAAAAGCTAGAAAAATAAAATTATTATTATATATATTATTTTTAATAAAATATTAAAATGTAAATAAAATCACTTAGAATTTTTTTAGGAGGGGGGCGCCAATTATTGTTTTGCATAAGGATGCTGATGACCCTTTCTCTGGTCTTTTTGTATATCACAGAATGATTTGTCAATTTTTTAATGTAATATGGAAGTCATGGTAAAATGTGTTATGCATAATTTTTGGATCTAATGCTTCTCCAAATTTATTCACTTTTAATTTAAGATGCCTATTTATAATATTGTTATCAATTTTAACTTATGTTTAATCTAATTGTGCATGCACTTTTGCGAGTGTTAATAATAATAAATGAATAATCTCCTTTCCAATACAAGATATAGTATTTATGCAGGAATAAAATGAATCTCATATTTCTACAACTCAAATGCTTATATATGAGAAAATCTGAAAGATAGGCGTGGAGGATGGACCACCTCACTTTAAATTACTATATACAATGTCTGAATGGATGGTCAGTGAAATTGTCCAGAATTTATTAAATGTCACTCTAACTGAAACTTAATCATATGTAAATAAGCATTGATTAAGTCAATTAGAGTGACGTTTAGTAAATTCTAGACAATTTCACCTAGTCATTCATTCAGACATCGTATATAGTAATTTAAAGTGAGTGGTCCATCCTCACGCCTTCTGCCAGTACTTCAGATTTGCTCATATATAAGCATTTGAGTTGTAGGAATAAGTGATTCATTTTATTAACTGCATAAATACTATATCTTGTATTGGAGAGGAAAATATTCATTTATTATTATTAACACTCGCAAAAGCGCATGCACAATTAGCTTGAAAGGTTGATATTTGAATGTAATACAATTGTAAACATGCGTTATATAAAAATAAATGCTTATTTACTTATGTTTAATTGTAACATATGAATTTATTTGTGAGAGTATAAATAAAGTATGTTTTCTAACAATATTTAACTGTTCAACTAAGTAATAAAAATAGTCCAGTATGTAATTAATTACAAGTAAAATGCTATAAGTCTTTAAACTAATATATATATATTTAAAAAAGCAGTAAAAGTATAACGATTACTTTTGTAATAAATAAATAAAAATATATAATTCATTAAATAAATAATTTATAGAGGAACAAATTGAAATTTAATTACATTTTATAATATTTAAAAACAAAAGTTTGCCATTTTTCACAATCAATTAAAAATGAAATTAAATGAAACATAAAACACAAATAGCAAGACGCTATTAATTTTGCTTCCAGCTAAATATGATGAGCAGAGTTTTAATTAGAAATGCTTTTCTTTCAATTATAGGAACATCTGTTAAAATCACACTCAATATAGTTTTATTATTGTATCTTAAACAATTTGCAGTTTCACCTTTAAATTAGCTCTACTTTAAAATAGCATAAATAGAAATGTATAAAAAGTAAATTTTAAAAAATAAATAAAATAAATAGACAAGAATCATATTTTTAATTTTAAACTAATAATTGCTTTTTACATACGTTAAAAACTTATTTTCGTTTAAAACAAACTTTTATTGCAAATAATTACAAGGGATATGTTTTTTTTTCTTTTCTTTTAAAACACTATAGTAGGGTAAAACACTATAGTAGGGTAGTTTTCAGTTATTCATATTCAAAATATCGTTAAGGGCTTATAGATCTGCTCTCAAATTGAAATAATTAGGCAGCAATTGCTTAATCATTATTGGTGGTATTTTGTCATTATCTTCACAATTTATTATAATATGTCAATTTTAAAATTACATTATAAATTTCCACAAGTAAAATGTATGTAACGTTTGTTCATGAGTTAGCTACTAGAAAATGAACATCGACAGTACTGGTATAACTCTGGTCATATTTATTACTATAAAATGTGTAAACAATGCTTAAAATCTTAGTTAGAGGTATTTCAACTTTTTTATTAACATTTTTCTGCACAAAAATTTAGACAAATAGTTTAACATTCAATAAATTAATTAATCGTTATATTTTTTAAATATAAATTTGTATAAAAATCCATTTAATTAAAAATTAGATTATACTTTTGTAAAATTATATATATATATATTAAAATTTATGTTGGCCCAATTGTCTTATCTGCACTTTCTTTATGAGGTCACTGTCTAGTATGTTACTGATGTGCACTTTTGAATATATTACATCTGTCAAATGAGGCTATGGTGTGAGAAACAATGGCTACTCAATTTGTTATTTGCTGAAAGAAGACCAACATCTGATCACGTGACTAGTGCAAATATTTATCAAAGATTTTCATCATAAAAAAGTGTGCATGAATGGATAAAAAATTTTGAGACAATACACAAGTTTTACCTATCAACTGGAAATTTAATGCTTACAGTTTTCTCGGATTTTCAATGACCAGGATTGCACTATTTTCAGGAAAAAGATTCAACAATTAACAATGTTTGTTACAGTGATATGCTTATTGAAATGTTGAAGCCTAAAATTTGACAAAAAGCAGAGAACTGCTACCCAAGAGCACTGTATTGTTGCATGACAATGCATATTTACACACTACATCTCCTTCTGTCCAAAACCTATATTTTGAATTGTTGGAGCATCTTCTCCAGACTATCAGCTGTTTGACTTCCTGAAAAAAATCTATATAATGATAAAAATGTTTAATATAGAAATGAAGATGTCATTTTATTTCTAGGATGCAGCTCAGCCTAAAACAATTTTTAATGAAGGGATATAAAACTTAAATAAAAAAGCAATAATATAAAAAAAATGATGCATATGACTTTTTTGAAAGTTCATTAAAATAAACTCTAAAGCAGATTGCACTTAAGTTTTAACTCACCTCAATATATATTAAGCACATATGAAGGAGACTTTTATTGTACTAAATTTATGTTCAAACTTTGATATCAGACTTAATGTTGCCAATATCTTTAAACAGAGATTGAATTGTTATGTTTGCAAAAAGTTTTTACTAGTTTTCAGATTGAAAATCATGTTAGTTTATTACAGAAACATATGACCAATAGAGTCTGGTTTATAATTTCTAAAATTGCCATCAAAAAATTGTGAAATTTTGTTTAGAAAGCCTAATTGAAAATTAATATTAATAATACTATTACATATTTACATGGTGTTTAATGACTTATTTACATTTTTAAATACTTATTTAAAAGCAAAATTAATTTAAAATAAGTTTAATTGAAATTTATGCCTTATTTATTCACATTAAACTGGTACAAAGAAAGAATTAGTTAAATTTATGCTAAATTAACATTCATTATTAACCCTCTCACACTATACTGACACTATCCCTGTTTTAATTATTTTCCTTGGCTGAAAGCTTTCATTATTAATTTTAATATTAAACCATTATTAGTTAGCAGAATATAAAAAATGTTTAAAAATAAACTAAATTGGAAAAAAATAAATTTGATTTGTAAAAATTATTTTTTTCCTCATCAACAATCAGGAAAAGTAGTTTTATTTGAGAAAACACATAATCTTATTTTTATTGACATTTGTTTTTAAAATGTAAACAAATATCAATATCTGTCAAATAAAATTACACTTTAAAAGTTTAATTATTTAAAAAATAATTTTCATATTATTTCAATATATTCTAACAGGCTATCAAGATGACACATTAGCAAACAGCATTAATCCATAATTTACTTTGTTAATATTATGGTGAAAATATAAGATTATATTTTTAAAAGTAAAATATTCATATACAAAATAAGTAATAATTTATATTCTTGATTCTTAATAAGCATTACACAATTATTGACTAAAAATAATCATGAAGCTTCATAAACTTTGCAAAAACTTTAAGTGCCATTCAAAATATTTTCTCAAAATAATATTGCAAATTTCGAGAGTTTAAAGAAAGAACAAGGCTAAGTTTAAGTCTTTTAAATTGTCATGTTTTTAATTATTCCCACAGCTATAGAATTTTTTGAAATTACAATAATAAAATTAATTATGCATGATTAATATAAAAAAAGATTTAGCAATTTCTCTCAATAGGTGGTGAATTGAATTTTCTGATTTTTATGAGAAATGCCTCATTGAAAAAATTAAGAAAATTCAAATTAAACATTATGATAGGGTATAAATAGAGATTAAAATTTTATATTTGATAAAGCATCAATTGATCAGACTGTGGATGATATTGGTTATGACAGAAATATTGAATGATTTTTTTTATCAAATCTTACCACTTGAAAGATTGTTGAAAATTTCTATATAAGAACATATGATACTTAATTATTTTTTAAGCTATGATGTATTATGCTTAACATGTTTTCTGATGGTAAGATTTCATTGAAGATTAGATAAATAATGTCATGGCAACAAAGACACTGGCATGACTAATCCATGGAAATGGTGATTTTTTGATCATGGTGACCTCCAAGATTTAAAAAGTCAAGGACCTATGTGAAATTTTGTCATTTCCCCCTCTTTTGTGGTTTTGCTATCGGCGTGAGCACAGTGACTTTTTTGATCACATGAAGGATATTTTCATATATTTCATATTTAATATTGACATTATATTACCATATAGAGTGAATTTTTAACTATCAATTTGATGATATTATAGTAATTTTTCACTGAAGCCATTAGTAAGTAATTTTCATTTTGTTTATTAATAATTAAATATAGTACCTTTTAAGATGTTTTTATACATCACCATTACAGGTTATTTTTTATTTTGTAGTAATATTTGTGGTATTATTTTTAAAAAAATTGTATGCATTTCCATACATATTTAATGCTTGCTTCTTTTACATTTTACTTATAAATTATTCTTATTTTCACTAAAAAATAACCTTTCAAAATTTTATGTACTACCTTTTAAGACGTTTTTAGGTTTTTTTTTTATTTTGCTTCTTTTGGTTCATTGTCTTCTTTTCCATTTTTCTTATAGATTTTCATTACTTTCAGTAAAAAAAGAGTACACTTTTAATTTCATAAATTTATATAGTACTTTTTAATTAAGGCATTTTTTACTTTGCCATTTTCACTGTATGACAGATTCACACTTTATAAGAGAAGAGTGTTCTTTATTGTCTGTTTAATTTTAAAATTACAAATATTTTTTGTAAATTTTTCTGCAATTATTTTGTTGCCAATTTGAATTTACAATAATTTTAGTAAATTACTATTAATTTATGTATTTTTTTGGTGCATGTAATTTTTTTTTCGAGGAAAGACAAAGATGGCACCATCTTACATTTTTCTTGCTATGAGATGGCTTCTTTAGTATTTTTCTTGCTATGACATGGCTTCTTTAGTCTTATTCTTGCTATGCCTACTGGATGGCTTCTTTAGTATTATTCTTGCTATATATTCTTTAGTATTATTCTTGCTATGTCTACCAGATGGCTTCTTTAGTATTATTCTTGCTATGTATTCTTTAGTATTATTCTCACTATGTCTACTGGATGGCTTCTGTAGTATTTTTCTTGCTATGTCTACCAGATGGCTTTTTTAGTATTTTTCTTGCTATATAATTTTAAAATTACAAATATTTTTTATAAATTCATCGGCAATTATTTTGTAGTCAATTCAAATTTACAATAATTTTTATGTATTTTTTTGGCACATGTAATTTTTTTTTTCACAGGAAGACAAACATGGCACCCTCCAATGTGTCTACTGGATGGTTTCTTTACTATTTTTCTCGCTATGATGCATTATCCCAAAAGACATACTACTCTAATCTTTTGATCTTTAATGTAATGCCTCCACGTGATCTGTGGACAAATTTTAGTGATTAACTTTGTCCACAAATCACTAGGAGATGTTATCTTAAAGATTGGTAGATTAGAGCAGTATGTCTTCAGGGTAATACATCATAGCAAGAAAAATGTTAAAGTACCAAACATACATTAAAATTAGTATTCATAATAACTTTACATATTTAGGTGTGATTTAATTATTTTTATATATAAAATAAAATTAACACAGTACCCTTTAGCTATGAAATAACTAAAAAAAACTTACAATCTTGATATCACCTAACTTATGAATAATATTGATTTGATCTATTCTTTACACTTTGATAGTAATAAGTTAGGTTTGCTAACTGCCTTGAAATTTTTAAGGTGAAAATAATGGTTATGTCAGAGACAAATATGATGTAATTAATTATCAACTCACATTTAATTAAGCAAAGATTAAGAATGTGTCTCAAATGTTGTTAAAAATAGGACATAATCTTAAATCTTTGATTAATTAATTGTGAGTTCATAATTAATTACATGATATTTTTATCTGACATAAATATTAATTTCACTCTGAAATTACAATATGGTTAGCAAACTTAGCTTAATTTCATCAAAAGTATAAGGAATAGACAGAGTGTATTGTATTTTCATTTACTGATATAGAAAAGGTCAGTTTGTTTACACATTTAACAAATAGAGAGACCTTATTCAGTTTCAATTTATTTTACATATTTTAATCATGTGTGAATTTAATATTTCATGTATGTTTATAATTGAATAATAAAAACTTTCAAATCACCATAAAGTCTAGAAATATATCTTGAATTCACAACTGTTAATTAACCAGCATGTAATCAAATATTGATTGCATTGCCTTTTAAAAATTCATTTTTTACATGTTGGAAATTTAGGTTTTTTAGTAAGGATAAAAAAATATTAATAAATATTTGGTTTGGTATTTAAGTATGAAGATTGGTTATTTTATATATATCTGAGCACTTATTGCATATATGTGTAGAGATGATAATTTGAACCAACTGATAATTGCTGGTTTAACATGAAAGATGAACATTGATGATTATTTATTTTTTCAATATATATGTGTTCAAGTGTATCAGTGATATGAGATACAGTTGTATACAGGCAAAGATACAACTTCAGATGTTGGCCAAGTCTGGGTACTCAAGCTATTTATCACAGTGAAAGTGTGATAGGTGACACATCTCAAACATCGCAACACTTTTGAAGAAATGTCAACTAGCATGCCGCCACCAGATCTCCCCCCTGGGGGTCTATAGGGTTTTTATTAGTTTGTTTTTGTTTTTTTTTTTATATTTTTTTTTTTTTTGGTTTTATTTTTTAAAATAATTTTTTTTTTTATTTTTTAATCATCTTACTAAGAGGGGGGGGTGTTCAAAAAATAATTATACCTCTTTCCTTCTAAATTTAATGTTTACTTTTTTTTTTTTTTTAATTTTATTTTTTCTCTTTTTTTTTTTTTTTTTTTTTTTTTTTATTATATTTTAATATAAATTTTTTATATATTAAAAAATTTAATTTAATTTTATTTTTAATTTATTATTTTATTGTTTTTAAAAAAAAAATAAAAAAAAAAAAAAAATATATATATATATATTTTAAAAAAAAAAAAAAAAAAAAAAAATAAAAAAAAAAAATAATTATATATTTTTTTTATTACTTTGAATATCAATGACTATATTTTTTCAGCTTAAATACATTCTTTGGTGTTTTATGTTTCAAACAAAATATATTTTGCCATTTTTGGATTATACAAACTTAAGTTATTATAAAATTTTGTGGCTTAACATATTTGTTTAAATATTCAATATGGCTGCTTGAGCAGCAAAATAGATATATAAGACAATGATCATAATTATATGAATGTATAGAAAATATCAATTAATTTAAGTAATTATTGGCTAATGAAAAATGAACAGAAAAATATATAGTATATATTGATGCAAGGTTTTTTTTTCCTTTGTATATTTTGATTAATTTTTATAATTAGTTCTACTTATTTTTATATATAAAATGATGTGGTCATATATGCAATATAAATTGAAGCTTTAAAATAGTTTCATCATATAAAAACGGGCAACAATATTTGCCAAAAAACATATTTTCTGCATTATTTTTATTATATAAATACAAACACAATTATTACTGTTATTTAAAGATGTTTTATTTTATATTACCATGTGTGTTGTATTAAGTATCTGAACAAGCAATATAAAAGGTTAAATTTATTTACATTTTAATGGTATATATTATTTTTTAAAAATCTAAAAACTATTTACTAATTAACTTCAAAAAAAATGCAAAAATTTGAAGCTTATATAATTGGTTTTAGGATCAGTAATTTCACAATTACATTAATTGCCTATGTCTTGGAGATTTGTTTTCAAAATTATTTTTTTTGAGAATTATTTCAATAAATCTTTTTTTTATTGTTTGACATTTTAATAAAAGATGAGCCAAATCATATTACTAAGAATGAGAGAATTTTTTCTCAAAATTTGGATTCATTCAAAGGGTTGAACGCAAAAGGCTATATGTGGCATTATGATTGTCGGTTCTTCAGCCATTTTCTAGATAACAAAATTTTAGCAGAAAAGATAATTCAAAACAAAGCAAAACTCTCCATATAGTAATGCCATCTTGTGCCAACAAAAGCAATCAATGTATCCAAGGCTCCTCACTGATGAAGGCCACAAGCCAGAAACGAGTCTGGGAATATTGGATGAGTTGGCACTAGATAGGGATTTTATGTACAAGCCTTCTGGCATCCATTGATTGCTCTTGTTGGCACAAGATGGCACTACTGTATGGAGAGTTTTGCTTTGTTTTGAATTGTTTAATAACAATTATGTGCTAGTATGAGATAGTGATCATGTGATGTTTAGTAGAAAAGATAATGTTAGAAAGTTTAAGTCAAATATTGGATAATTTTTTTGAATAATTTGATTTCTTCATTAGCTAGGAAGTAAGCAAATTGGAGACTAAATCATTTTTTTTAAAAAGTCAGATAGGCAAGTGTAATATTGTTTATCGTAAAAAATACAAAACAACTTTAATTACTACCATTTATTACTTTAAAAATAGCATAGCAGTTAATTTATTTCAATATTTTAAAATTATTGATTAATTGTAGTACTTGGGAATTAATGATTTAAATTATTATTTGGAAATTAATGATTTAAAATAATCACTTAAAATTATCATTATTGATGTTAAATAATTATACTTATTCATGTAGGTGTTGTTGTTATTTAAAAATATTTGAAATATGTCATTTCATATTGTGAACAACTATGTAACAGTCTATAAGATGAAATATTTTGAAGTATGTCTGTTGTCTGAGAGGCTATTATTAATTAACCAATAAAATAAGCTTATAAAATCAATATTTAATTGTTGTGTTTAACATTTTATATAACTTCATTAAAAGATGCATTGAAAATGTATTAATGCTCATTAATATTCAATTAATTTATAACAAATTCATTTCAAAACCCAAAAATCTTATATGAATGCCTTCCTAATCTAGAATATAAGTCAAGTTGCATACTTATGCTACCAATTAAAAGCTGTTTAAATTATTGATACTGAAAATATGTTATTTTAAATCTCTACCAGCTGATAAAAATAGTTTATATTTTGAAAGTGCCATTAAACTATAATGTTTTACTTATGTTTAATTAGAGGATATTTAAACTCTGACTTTCAAGCTTTCTTTAGTCATCCATTTCATCTCTTCAAACAGATACACATGACTATATAGTGTTTTCCAGAAGGTTTGTGATGGTGTTCTAGTTGTATTTTTATATTGGACTATTTCCATCATCTAATGTGTATACATGTGGACAAGATAAATGATCATGTGTATCAGTTGTATGAGATGGAGTGAATGACTAAGGAGAGATTAAAAGTCTGAGTTCAAATACCCTTTAATTAAATCTAGCTTAAGTATATATATATATATGATACTTGTATTTAAATAATTATTTTTAATAAATTGCAAAAAATGGTTAGTCAAAATATGTTTGTGTGCAAAAGTCACTGATATGGATTCAAATAAACTACCTATAAACATTCAAATTGAATCTTAAATATTTTCCTAGGAATTAAAGAGGGAGGGTATACACTAATGAGAAATAAGCATTAATATTACACCAATAATTTAAGCACCTGTAATACAGAGTAATAATATTACAACTGCAAATTTGAAGTGAGTTTGATGATAATTTCTTTAATTATAAAATCAGAAATTAAAGAAAAGATTACTTAAAACTCATGTCAAACTCATTCAAACAATGGGCCACTTTATGCTACTGGTAAGATTCTCGCGGGCCACATCACACAAATTTTCTTAAAATTGTATTTTGAAAGTGAAAATGCAGGAATATAGATAGGGTAATTAAAGCATATTATGTAGTTTAGTGAATTCACTTCAATAATATACAATTGATATAGTATTGCTTTTATTTAAACATTTATTTTATCTGATTACATATTTATAAAACTACAATTTATTGTTTTTACTGGAAACTTGCCAGCGTTTTCCTCTTACTAGTTTTTCAATATCTGGATTCAAAGACTGAGAACAAGCAATTTTCATTATGGCAGATAGATGTTTATCAGTTAATCTTGATCTGTAAGCTGTTTTATTTAATTTCATGCATGAAAATAATTTCTCACATAAGTATGTACTTCCAAAAAAGCTTAAAATTTGTGCAGCAAATTTTTTAATTTCCGGGTATCTTTCACCTAAATAGGAATAAATTTTCGGAGTTCCTACTTCTCGATATTTGGTTTTTAAAATCGAATCATTCTGGAAATCAATTAATTCCAGTTGTATCGAAGTCGGAGCTTTTTCGACTTCAAAGGCAAATGGTCCCGTGAAAAGAGAAAAAATTTCTTCGAACTCCTTGAAATCATCAAAACGTTTATCGAATTCGTCTTTTATTTTTTCAATTTTTGCAGAGTGATGTGAAAATGAGCAACTTTGATTTTGTGCTTTTAACTGCTCACATGTAGGAAAATACGTCAAAACGTTCTTTTGCAAATGATTTTTAAACAAATTCAGTTTTTGTACAAAGCTTGCAACTGCATCATACATATTCGTTATCAATTGATCTTTGCCTTGCAATGTAATATTAAGATTATTCAGATGGCCTGTAATATCTATTAAAAATGCTAGGTCTTGTACCCACAATGGATCTTTTATAATTGATATATTTTCGTTGTTTTCATCTTTCATTTCAAAAAATAATATTATTTCCTCCAAAATCAGATAGAAGCTCTTTAAGACATTGTGGCAGGACAACCAACGAACTTCTGTGTAATAAGGAAGATCTTCGAATTCGGATTCTAAATCTTTAAGGAACGAAGTAAATTGGCGATGGTTAAGTGCTCTTGATCGAATAAAGTTGACTATCTTTGTAACTGTTTTAAGTACTTGATCCATTTTTAATAATTTTAAACAGAGAACTTGTTGGTGAATGAGGCAATGAAAAGCTTTGATTTTCGGTTTATCTGGATATTCGTCTTGTAATTTCCTTGCTAGTCGTGATGCAAAACCTTTAGTTTCACCTGTCATCGATTTAGCACCATCAGTTGTAACAGAAACAAGCTTGTCAACAGGCAAGTTAAGTTTTTCTAAAATGCTCCATACGGCATCAAAAATATCTTCACCAGTTGTTGTTCCGTGAAGAGGGATGAATTCCAACAATTCTTCGGTGATCCTCATGTTATTATCGCAACCACGAAAAAAAACAGCAACTTGTGCAACATCTCTTATATCCGTACTTTCATCAATAGCAATTGA